>ML777350.1:981615-1036752 GCA_009831015.1 Picea engelmannii
CCCCCCTCAGAATTTCTCAACAGGCTTGTGTGCTCTGATCGAGTAGTGATGAGGTGTACATCTGAGTCATCACATGGAATAGTCACAATCAAGTCAAAGAAGAATCACCAACCACTTCCTTGGAATCAGCATCAAGGATTCGAGGATCATTTAGCATTCCTATCTTTTTGTAATATGTAATCTAGTTAGTTATATTTTCTCTCCATAATATCATGATCATTAATGATAGGATCAGTTGCATTTTTTATATAAATACTTCAGTCTTCTAAGTATTGAGGGTTGATCTTTATGCCCAAGCAAGTTGTATATGTAATATTTTTGAAGAGATCTACCAGTAATAAAAAGGACGATTCACAGGATTCCTGCATGTTGATGTTGGTGATGTACACTTTTCTTTGTTAAATGTTATCTTACTTTGTTATCATTTTTTTTTTCTGTCTCTGATCATTTAAAAGAAGTTTAAGTGCATAATTTAACTCGAATACTATGTTTCTGTCTTTTAAATATCTAAATGTTATTCTTCTGATATTATAATAAAGGAATTCTTAAATGCTTATTTATTATGATTGACTTTCTCACCTGTTTTCTGTCTTTCCATCACTTTAATGCTAAAGGATCCAACATTTTCATTATCCTGCCTTGTGAATAAACCTAATAAAATATGTATCTGATCTTGATCCTTAACACAGACACCATATCTTAATGGAGGTGTAAGCAATATTTCAGCCATCTTTATTAAAACAAAACAACACACTCATACTCTTTTAACTAACCTAATATTTAAAACTCAAACATATCTAAATCATACAGAGAGATTCCTCTCTGAAACTGGTAGGGATAGATCCTAGTTTCGAAGTGGTTGGATAAGTTACCTCTGTTAAATTTCTTCTACCCCTGAAAACCTCTGGGAATTTACAAAGCGTTAACAGTTTCATTGTCCCAAATACCTTATAAGATTATGGTTATGGACATGGTTGTGGCTGACATACCCTCAAAATTTGTCATGCTATTATCCAGATCATGGGCCGCGAAATTGAAGGGAACCCTGTAATGGATATGTCGTACACCACTATCCCAGTTTTCGGCTAAGAGAAATGGTTATATAGAGAAGTGTTGGTCAAATACATTGTGAGTAGCAAGACCCATTCGAACGAACACCCTATCTACTTTGTCGACACTGAGATCCGCTCCTCCATATTTTACAATGACCTGAGCTTTGAAGGGGAAGAGTCGATGGTCGTCATGACTACCAAGGATAAGGCCATGTGACGAGCAAAAGAGTGCACATATCTAAGAAACCATGTGGAGAACGAGAATTGAAACATGAGCTTCATCGGAGTCATCAGCAAGGAAGAAGCAGGGGCCAGTGTATGGATAAATCCTCCCAAGGTAGGCTCAAAACTATGCTCTTAAAAACTCACCTTTGATTGTACAAATAACATGGAAAAGTATGAGGCATTGATTTTGGGTCTGAGAAATTTGAAAGAGTTGGGCACAAAGAGGATAACGGTGCATGGAGACTTTGAGATCGTCATAAATCAAGTGAAGGGTATATACCATTCCAAGCACCCCAAACTGAGAGCATATAGGAATCTAGTGTTGGAACTCCTAGAAGAATTCTCAAAGTACAATTTGTCAGTGATCCCAAGGGGGAATAATCAAATTGCAGATGCCCTAGCCATCTCGGCTTCGTTTTTTTTTAATTTTGATTTTCCCCCACATAAAGTATGAGATCGAAGTCAAAACCTGATCGGCGATTCTCGATAATATCAAGTATTGGAAGGTGTTTGAAGATGACAAGCAGGTAGAGAGATTTCTCCAAATGAGTGACGAGTTCGCTAATGTGAACATCAATGATGAGTGTTTTTGCGAAGAAGATGGAAGTGTGGTTGTTCATGGTAACGATGACCCCTTTTAGAACCACATAGTTGGGAGGGACATAGTGCAGCTAAAAAATAACATCATCCCCAAGGGATTAGTTCTGTTGGAAAAGTTGTTTGATGAAAATGATGTAGCTAGAAATCCCAAGATCACTGCGAATGAGGAGGATGTTGATGTTTGCAACATCAGGACCCAGAAGAATCCAAGGATGATCAAATTGTCAAAGACGCTCAGTCCAGAGGTAAAGAATAATTTTTTTTTTTACTCTATCTTATATCCTTTATGAGTTTATTGACTCGGGGTTCATGTTTGTTCGGGTTTCCAACAAAGCCTCTAAAACTATTGGCCCTCCTGGTAAACCAGAAGGAAACGCAGCGCACAAAGTGTATTGTGTCATCTCACCCAAGATAGTCTTAATGGGTGGCCGCAATACTCATGTGTTTACAGCCTAGGATTAAGTGAGAGATCTGATAAATGTGTATAGAGAGTGCTACTGTAACTTATTAACGCAGTATACCATTATTCATGATTAATGCAAGAAATATAATGATTCATTCATTTATCCCATCTATATCTATTGAGACAATAAGGAATTACGTGCATTTAATCACATAACACGGATATTACCGTGGTTCACCCCCTCCTGGGCTACGTCCACAAAGATTTGGCTCTTGGCTCTTTTATTATCGTCGTTATGTCATTACAGCACCGTGTTCTTTACAATTCCCTTCAGCTGGGCCGAGATCTATTATAAGGCGGACTAGATCGCACCAGGATCCTCAGCCTGCAATTTAACCCTCAAGATCTAACCTCCTCTGGCCTCTCTATCTCAACAACTTACAAAAATAGGTCATATAGAAAAATATTACATATCGAATTGTTACAGCAACTCTCTATAATAACGACTAGTCTTCATCATAATCCCCCCATTACAACAACAATATTTATACGTTTTTGGCTCTTCAACCATTATAATACATTACAAAAACCCTAACCCTACCGTCGTTAGGTCTTCCATGCATGCGCCTTCCAGTTGTCGCTTTCCTTGTGCATGCCTTCTTTCCCAAAATTTTCTTGCTTTCCACTTTGGTATGCTTCCAACAGACCCCCAAAACTGACATGTGACTCGTCCTGAGTCACCTAACCTTCGTGCGCTTTGTTGATCTCCTTGGTGATCGCCTAGAATGTTTCCTTGAGCTTTGTTGCTTGTGTTTTCCCCTGCGCGGTCTTCTCCTTGAGTGTGTCTACTATCTATGTTGCAATTTAATCATTGATTAGTCATGCGCACTCTACCTGAGTTTGTGCTATATGTGCCTTGGCTTCCTCTGCCTATGTAAGAAATTTTTCCACTCACTCTTGCAGCGGTTCCATTTGAGCCTGACGCTTCTTTTTCTGTGTTTGCGCGGTGGTTAGTTATGCTTGCAATTTATTCATCTTTTATGCCCCTTTGATGCGCTCTATGATAGACAGTGTTTTCTACCTCTACCTGAGGTCTTGGATAGTTGTGCTTATCCTCTCTTCTTCCTTGTCCCACCTTTGGAATTGTTGATCCTCCTCTAGCTTTGTCCAAAGTTGTGTTTCATTCTCGAACAAGTCGGTTGTTGTGCTGACATGTTGCTCCATATCCTGTAGCTTCTCTATTGTTTCCTTCTTCCTTTGCTCCTTCACTTCTAGTGGAGTAGTGGGTGTGAGTTGTTCTCGGAGATTCTCGATCTCCTTCTGGTATTGATCGATTGTCTGTGCAATCTGATAAATCTTCTCTGCTGTTGTGAGTTCATCCCTTTGCATGATGTTTGGAATCTTTTCATAAGTTCCTGCCACTTTCTTCTACAATCTATTCATGTGCTCCCTTTCCTATTGGGTTTCGAACTTATCCTGCTCGCATATTATTTCCAACGCGTCCCACTTCTACGTTGCTTGTTGTAATTCGGCTAAGTCTGTGCATGCTCGGGACTGTAACTCTTGGGTGACGCTGACCTGCAACCTGTGTAGAGATTTGGATGGTATACATGGCAATACCAGTTGGATTTGTCCTAAGTCCTTCAGGGGTGTATGCCCCATGATCTCGTCCATGCACAGCATACTAGGTGTAATGTGGAATGTTGCGTTTGGTTGCGGTATTGTATGGACTATATCCCACTCTCCTTCTTCCAGTATTTCCTCTGCTTGTGATGTTGATGGCCCTATTGTCATGTTGTATATTGTCTACACTTCCCTGATTTGTTTGAGGAGCTTCTACATGTCTTCCAGCTCCTCCTAAATCATGTCCCTATGGTGCGCAGCATTGTCAAAATCCTCCACTATACAATCCTGAACCATTTGGGCTATCATTTCTCCATCATCCTCCATGATCGTATATTCTAGAGGTGTCCTTTGTGCCTTAATTTTCTTGCGCGCACCTATGGTCTGAGTGGTTGGTCTCTTATTCAACCCTAAATCTTGGGGATTGGGACTTGGTATGGTCCCTTGTGAGGCCTCATCCTATTTCTATTGTTCTTGGGTCGATTGCATGTTATCCTTCTTCCCCTTTTGGGTCCCTATATTAGTTGTCCCTTCGTTTGTCTTCATTGTTTTTGTCTAGACCATCCTCCATTTCTTGGGCACTGGGACTTCTTGAGGCTATGTTTCTCCCTGACTTGCCTCCTCTTTTGTTGTCCTTTCCGGAAAGTCTTGGGTGAGGACTCGAATCTTCCACTTGTCTTCCCAGTCTTTGATCACCATGTTGATGTCGCCCTCCATGATACAGTAGCGCATTTGTAGCCACTACTTATTGGGGTCCTTCCTTGCATGTCGTGTGGCCTTGAAGTTGGCGATATCTCGATATTGTGTGACAGCCTGTGGTGTTATTCTCCACATGTTGGAGATGGCTTCCTACAGGTCGTGAAGGTATCCTTCGAATACAACTGCATTCATTTTCTTGTGCTTGGCATCTGACATGATGTCAAGTGATAAATACCTCGCTTCATAATTCAGATTGGGTCTAGTGATGAAGAATGTGTAATTCAATTCCTTCCATCCTATGATAGCTATCAATAGGAGTAGCCATGAGTAGTGAAATTTTGTACAAAGATCCTGCGCGTCTTTGTAGTTATCCAGAAAAAAATTCACAAGATACAGTGCCCATCTAATTGATGTGCCTTTGGTGCACTAAGTTGCAACTGCGACAACCCCAGCTGGAACTTCCTCCCTGTGTCACTTTCGCAGCAGTTTGTAGGCCAAGATTTTTGTGGCCATCTGTGTTGCGACATCATTGATCCTCTTGATTCCTTGTGTCCCCCTATTAGTACCATATTTCTTCTTCATTTCCTCTGCAAGTTCTTTCTCCTTTGTCTTATCGTCGAGGAATTGCACAAGATCCATGCCCCTGGCTGGAAACCCTGTGATGTGCACAATAAGATCTACGTCGATCGAGACGAGCTTGTCCAACCAAATGTCCCTGCCATGTGCTAATAATTGTTTGATGCAACCACTTGTGTACTGTCCTCTGCCAGAGTGTGGTAGATCCAACAAACCTAAAATCCATGTTTTCTCCAATCCTATTTCCCATTGGAGTGGTTGATCAATTGATTCCCCAATCGCATTCACTCCCATAGTCTGTAGGTATACCCTCTTCGCAAATTCTGGAAACTTGTATGTGTTTTCCACATCATGATCCGAGTATTTGAGCTTCTCTATATGACCCAACAAGTCTAGTTTCACCTGTACCCCATCTGGTATACACAGAAAAACAAGGGTTGTGATGGGTTGCTTGCGAGGTGACCTACGTACCTGTTGCTTGTCTTTCTTCAGTGGTGGTTGGCTGGAGGTTCCAGCGGCCATCGTTTTTACTTCGACATACCATTCTGGCCAATCCATGACAACTTCTATTGTTCCTTCTGATGGGTGGTCTGACATAGTTGTTTGGTATTCGTCTGGCTCGACTATTGATTCCTGATTCGTCGTCGTGACATTGACTCTCGGAGTTGATTCAGTGTTCTCTTGTTGCACCTCCTTCAGGGTTTTTGCATCCTAGTTATGTCGTTCGTGTGCCTTTTTCGGCATATCTACATTCATGTCCTCTGCTACTAGTTTTTGGGTATCTTCCATCACAGGTGTGGGGTTTACCGGTGTTGTATCTAGTGATGGGATTTTATCGACATTAACGACCTCTGGCAGTTGTTGTTCTACTTCTTCCAATTATACCCGTGACTTGGTTCGAACTCTAGGTTGTCTGGCAGTCTGGCTTGCTTTGGTGGTGCCATGGTGGTGAGTGTCAAATGTTTTTTGAGTTTGAATGGTCTCTGTGAGCTCTGTGAACTCTGCTCTATGCTCATTTTCTTCTATCACTCTCTGTATGTTCTCTTTTTGCAAATAGGTTGCTTGCTCCCGTGTCCATGTGTTGTATGGGCATCGCATGAATCTTGTTGAGGAGACTACCTTAATTATGGGTTCAATGCACCTCTGGTTATTTCATACTTTCCATTACTCTCCCTTATCATCTCCAGTTGACACGATTAATGTGGTATCCCATCGATCTTTTTCATCATTTAATTTTGTATCCCTCCATCTTTTCATACTACTTTTGTCATGTTTATGTTTCCCTCTTGTTTCCCCTTTGACCTGGTCATTAGCCTTATCCTTGCCAATTTTGTATTCCTAAGTGTGCATGCTCTTTCTTCTTTCAGCGCACTTTGCCTATGTTGGTACTGTTTAAAATTCTGTGTTTTTTTTTTTTTTTTTTTNCTGTGCGGTGGGTGGTCGATTGTCCTTGTACAGCTTTAGTCTGCTCTCATTGATCATCCCTCTGAGTTTTGGGCCTGATAAGTCTTTCAACTATACAGCTCCTCCATCTATGACAGTTTTTACATCGTATGGTCCTAACCAATGCATTCTGATATTTCCTAGGTGTTGAAAGGATTTGTTGTCGTACATCAACACTAGATATCCTTCCTTGAAAGTCTTCTTCTTGATGTTCCTATCATGCCAAGCCTTGTCTCTTGATTTCTAAACTTGTTGGTGAAATCCTGCTAAACTTCGATCTTCCTCCATGGTCATCAACTGATTTAGTCTCTCCTATATTGCACCTCATTCTGTCATGTGCGTAATTGTTGCTACGCACAAGCTCAATACTAGAAATTCTAATGGCACTACTGCTTCTTGGCCATATACCAGTTTAAATGGTGTGTGCCCTGTCAAATTTTTGCATGTAGTCCTGTAGGCCCACAATACTGTCGGTATTTTGAGGTTCCAATCGTCCTTGTTGACATTACAGATCTTTGTCGGTGTATTTTCCAAGATTGTTTTGAATGCCTCTATTGTGCCATTTGCAGGTGGGTGATATGGTGTGCTCTTCTGATGATGGAATTCAAACTCTTCGGTCATAGCGTTGACAGTGTTGTTGATGAAGTGTGTGCCTTGGTCGCTCATCAAAATTCTCAGGCATCCAAATCTAGTGATTACTTGTTCAAATAAAAAGTGTGTTTTTGTTTATGCACTACAATCCTTCACTAGTTTTGCTTCCACCCATATTGTTAGGTACTTCATCACGGTGATGATGTACCTTACTCCTATTCTTTTTTTTGGTGGGTTGATTGGTCCCACAAAGTCTATTGCCCATTTATTGAATTTCTGCAATGTTATATGTGGTATTAATGTCATCTTGTCTCTTCTGTTGGGTTTGCCTACCCTTTGACAGACATCTCATTTTTTACAGTATTCCTTCGAGTCTCAATGAATGGTCAGCCACCATAGTCCTACGCACCATACCTTTTGCACGGTAGCTTTGTCTGCATAATGTCCTCCTACTATTCCCTCATGGGATTCTACTAACACTCTTGGTCTTTTGTGTTCTAACACATATATATGCAAGATGTTGTCTGGGCCCATTTTATATAAGTGTCCCGCGATCAGTTGATAGTCTGCAGCTCAGACTACCAGGTTTTTCTTCTGTGTGGTGTTATATTCCTACGATGCAGTACTCATGCTTAAGTACTGAACAATATCTGCAAAGTATTCATCAGCGATCTGGACTGAAAATAATTGTGCATCTAGGAAGTTGTCTTCTAAATTCGTAGGTTCTTCTCCATTTGTGACCCTTGACAGGTGGTCAGGTCCTGCATTCAATTTTCCTGGCTTGAATATGACTTCAAAGTCAAATTCTTGAAACAGTAGTAACCATCGACAGATTCTCCCCCCCAACACTGGCTTTTTGACTAGGTATTTCAGGGCTGAGTGATCTACGAACATCTTAAAGATTTTTCCCAATAAGTAATGTCTGAATTTCTATAGTGCATAGACCATAGCTAGGCCTTCTCTCTATGTGGTGTTGTAGTTATGTTTTGATTCTGATAGCTTTCTTCTCACAAAGGCTATAGGGTGGTCTAAATATCTTGTTCATGGCTGGACCAAGATGGCTCCAAGTGTTATGGATGATGCATCTACATGTACGTGGAACATCTTCTCCCAGTCTGGAAATACTAGTATCGACGCGGTGACCATGTTTTCCTTCAGGGTATCCAAACCATGTTGACACTCGTCGTTCCACTGAAACTTTGTATCTTTTCGTAATAGTTTTTCCATCGGTGTGGTAATATGTGTGTATCCTTTGATGAACTTTCTATAGTATCTTGTCTATCCTAATGTCTCTCTTAGCTGACGAACTGGTTTTGGTGGTGGTAAGTTAACAATTACTGCAATCTTTGCAAGATCTACTAGTAAACCTTGTTTGCATACTATATGGCCTAATAGTATCCCAAAAGGTGTTCTGAATATGCATTCTTTATGTTTAGTGATATATGACACTGTCTACATCTTTATAACATCATCCGTAAGACTTCTACATGTTCTTTCAACATGCTATAGACTGTCCAATCATCCAAGTATACTTCTAGAAACTGGTGGATGAATTCCTTAAACGCAGCAATGACTACTCTGGAAAAGATTGTTGGTGAATTCTTCATTCCAAATGGCATGATTGTGTATTGGTAAGATCCTCATTCTGTCACAAAGGTGGTCTTATATCTGTCTTTATGTGCTATCTTAATCTGGTGGTAGCTTGAGAATCCATCAGTGAATGAGTAAGCTTCATGTCCTCCTACGTTTTCTAACACTTCGTCCGTGAAAGGTGTAGGGAATGGGTCATGTAGGTATGCATCGTTCAACTTTCTCAAGTCAATGCATATTTTTATTCCTCCTTGTTTCTTGTCCTGAACTAAGATCGGGCTTATCCATTCGGATTCTTCCAATGGCTCTATGATTCCAGCTTCGAGCATTTTGTCGATCTCAACTTTGACTTTCTGCTTATATATCAGGTTTAATCTATATGGTCGTTGTCTGATTGGTCTCGCTTCAGCTCTGAGTGGTATTTTCAGTTATCCTAGCTCTCCTATCATACCTTTCATCTCTGTAAATGTCGTGGGAAATAGGTCGTTATACTCGTGCAATAACTCTGTTATGGTTTCTACCATTTGTTCATCCCAGTAATCTTTGATGCTGGCCATTTTGGGATTCTCAACTGTCCCATTGTTGAATTTCTTTACCTTGATCGACGCAGCAACAAATTTTGATTCTATAGGTGGAACTTCCAGTTCTCTCTTGCCTTTTTCTTCCTCGATCTGAATATCAAGCGGATTGTCTTCCTCTTTTGCATCTTTGTGCACATGGTAACATGACAACAGTTCCTTGATTGTCTGTATATTCCTCTATTTCTCTTATGTTATGAATTCAACTTCTGGTTCTTTGATGAATATCACCCCTCTTGTCTTTTTAAGAGTTGCGTCTATGTTGGGTATCTCATGTTCAAATGAGAAAGTGACTGTAAAATTATGGTGTAATACCATCCAGGTCATGGTTGCTCTGCGCAGTTCATGGTATGTATACCAATTTGCTGGTATTCCCTCTCGAGTGTGTACAAAATAATGGGGTCATTCCTATGGGGGTGTCAATTTCCACAGTGTTATGCACTTCTCCAAGTGCTCCACTAGTTCTTCCTGTCCATTATACTTCTTCTACTGCTTGTTGTCTTTTTTTTGTGCGTCAGACCTTATGCGTAGTAACCGCTTACATTGATACCAATATGTGATTGTCTCTTTGTGTGTGCCCCACCATCTTTCTAGTGTGGCATTGAGTGCTATATAAAGTGCTAATAGTCTCTAGTTCTCTGAAACTCCATCTTCATACTGTGCCAAGAATGTTTCCATATCGTTTGTTCCATGGAAATTGGGTGGTTCCCTTATCTGCATACCTACCCATCTTACTGCACAATCTATTCATGTGCATCTTCTCATGGAAACTTCATGTAGCCTTTGTTTCCAGTTCTCTAAACTGGTATCTGGGTTTGTTGCACATGAAGTAATGCTCCGCCAACTGAGTAATCTATCTGCAATTGGGTTTACGTACTCCTCATCGCACGTAGTTGTTTTGTACAACTGGTTGATCTCCTCTAAGTCTAAGCAAGTAGGTTCTACAAACCTTTCCCCTTTTGATGGGTCTAATGGTGCGATGACCCTGTATTCACCTGACTTGAATGTCATTTTTCATGTCTTTAGATTGATTATGACCTAGTTGGAAAAGGCCCAGTCCAAGCCAAGAACCGCTGGGTATGGTATTGTGTCTTCCACTATTTTGATTACTTCAAAATTTTCTTTAGTGCGCACCCCATCCAGGTCTACTGTCACTCCTTTTAGTCTACCAATTGGTAGGACTCTATGTTGGTTTTCTAGTTTTAGTTGAACTTGTGAATATCCTAATGTGGGATCTCCCATACATTGCCATGTCTTCTTTGGTAATACATTGACCTCGGATCCCAGATCCAATATGATATCTCCCATGTTGAAGTCTCCAATGTTTGCATTCAGTCTGAACTCCCTACTTGTTCTTCTCCTGGTATGTAGGTGATTGACTGTCTTTTGTTCTAGTTTTCCTTTTGTCTCCGTACTACATCTTTCTAATATGTTTTGTAGAAATTTCACAGATGATGGGTCATTTAATACTTTGACACATGATTGGAAGAATCCTTTAATTGTACTTACTTGTCCAATGGAGTGCATCTCGTTGGTATGATCCAATAATGGATGCATCTCATTTTTCGATACTTCATTGCTTTGTTGTGCAGTTGAAGTCATCGCAATGTCCTCCTTATGAAATTATTGTCGGGATTTCTTAAATATCTCCTTCTCCTTCTACACATCGAACTACTTCCTTGGTTCGACATTCTTCTTCACCCATTGGTGTTGTACTGGCTCTTGTCGAACTGCGTTATTCCCTATTTTAGCTCCTCCGTGGGTGACTATGTTGATGTTTTGTCCTTCATCCCTTGCTTCGGCTGAGATCTGGTGAACATTCCGGTTGTTATGGTTTCTCTTTTCCTGGATCTTTACTAGTAGTGTCAGACATTCTTCTGTATCATGGTCTGATGCGTGACAATACATACACGTTGCTGGTGGAAGTGGACATTCCCTTGCATAATGTCTCATTTGTTGACAATTATGACATACCACTTGTCCTCTACCTCATCCAAAACCTCCTCTCGCTCGTCCTCCAACTCTGTAGCCTGCTCGATCTCCTCTCAGTGCATTATACTGAGGTGCCTGATTATACTACATGGTATTGTACTGAGGTTGTGTTGTGTTGTACTCTGGTTGCATGGTATTATATAGTTGTTTCCCAGTATTATACTGTTGTTGCGTAGTGTTGTATGGAGTTGGAACTTGAGTAAACTGTGGTGCGGCTTGCCCAGTCATCATTTATGCTTGCACTCTATATGCATCTAATGTCCTTTCTCTCATCAACTCCATAGTTCTACAATCTTTGTTGTCCTGACCCACGGACTTGCAAAAGTTAAAACATGAACTCTTTGGGAATGTCTAGTATTTCTGCATCATTGAGTAGCGATATGGATCATGACCGGGTTTCTTGCAGATTTCGCACCATAGTCCTCCTGGTGGTAATGGATTTGTCATTCCTATTTCCATATACTGCACGAATGTTGGACATTCGATCTTGTGGTATCCTTTCGTCCTACATGTAGTACACCAAATGGCTTCTTGTTTGTCCTTATTCTTATTCTGGTTGAGTTGGAACATTAAGTTCTTCAAATCCTCATTTAGTTATTTGATAGTTGGATCTATATGTTGCTATTGGTTTTCTTTCGGTTGCACAGTTGCTTGTAGAGCCTCTGCCTATGTCTAAAACTTTTGTTGTCATAGTGGATATTTTAAGGGTGGGAGCAGTGAATTGACAAACAAGTGTCGATGTTTCATATCGGTCATGAGTTCCTCACTATGGGAAATCCGATTGCCATCAATTGTGTCACAAACTGGGTTGATCAAGACTGTCGCATTTGTTCTATCTTATATCATTTTTTGGAGTCGGTCGAAGTTGGTCACTAGTTTTTCTTTCAGACAATAAGTCCTCTCATGGTCATCCCCTCATCCTTAGAGTTCTCGTCATGTAAAAATTCAATTTCGCGTTCCCCTAATGTGACGATCCTTTCATCATCATTTTCACAACATCGACTCGTCCTCACACCATAATGACATCCCAGAACATAAGAAAAGGGGCATGAAGTGGCAGGACTATGGGGTCTGAGCCTCAAAACTTGGCATTGGTAAATGAAGATCTGGATGTCAGAGCATATTTTGAATAGGTCGAATGCATTCTCTATTGCAAGAAAATCCAAGGATTCAACGTCAAACTAGCGGAGCAGATTGCGCTCAGATTCAACGAGTTTTGTGCGGTAATCGCAGGAATCACATTACAGGTGACGGAGGAAACTATGTCATACGTGATGGAGATACCTCTACACGGTGAAAGGTGGTATAAGGGCATGCCTTTGGATGTGCTATGCTATGAGGATTTAATCAAACCAAAATTCTTAAATGGGAAAGTCGAAACGGGCGTTCCAAGTCGATATCTACAAGAGCCTTTTCGAAAACTCTTGATAGAAATTAGAAAGTAGTTCACCTGTGAAAGATGGTATGACATAATACACCCACATCACATCAGGTTTTTGATGCATTTCAAAATAAGCAAATCGTTGAACCTACCCTTCTTCTTGCACCAAATCCTCCGAGGAATGGCAGACAACGTTCAAGCTCAAGCAAACCAGCCAAAGAAGAACTTATCTCACATTTCACTAATTATATTGTTGATAGTTGAGAAATTGAGGTAATTGGGAGAGAGTTGGGATTTGTTTCTACTTGCAGCTAAAATTCCCAGGGACCCCAAAGGAGATGCCCCTCTACCCACAGGAAAAGAAACATCACACAGCACAGAGGCAGAAATAGGAAGGGTTGTAGAGAAAGGAAATACATTGGAATCCCTTTCCCCCCAATAGTCGATGCCCCGAAAAAGGGGCAGACCAAGGAATAATGGGGAGATCGAGAAGGCCCAAGCCCCGAGCAAGCCGTGTGAAAAATCGATCGTTGAGGAGTTACTCATACGCATTATTCGTCTGGAACTTGTTGAAGGTCCAAAGCAATAAACCTGCACCAGACGGAGAAGGTCAGACACTGAGGACATGGATATTTGTGCATCATTGTAGCAACTAAAGCAAGCTCAACTCATTATTGTTGAGTTGTACCAGGAGAACAAATAATTAAGAAAGCAGCTGGTGAAAATGATCGTCGAAACATCAGTGTCACAGGGTCGATAAGGGAATGCGACTTGGCTCAAGAGGCGGCTTAGAGAAGTGCAAAACATGATCATTCAGTTGCACGAGGCACAGAGAATGTCAAGGGGATAATTGTGGATCACTTTATTGAATGCAGACCCACCCTAGAAAACATCCACGCAACTCTAGCCAGTGCACAAACGAAATTGAAAGGGAACGTGATTTTTTGAAGACAAGGAAAGAATCTGGAAATGCGCAACTAGTCTCTCAAGAAAACACTTCAAGTATCAAGACTGCAGACAAGGCCAGAAACTTAATCGATCGAACCAGTTTTGTTTTTTCGAACACGATGCAAGATTTTTCCTCCCCGTGTCATGTTTCCTGTTGGGGAGCAAGAACTCTGACGTGTTCCCGTGCAGTAGACATGCGTCGTGCAAATGAAGGAAACCCATCCATCATGAAGGACAAGTGTAAGTTGAGCACACAACAGTTTTGAAGAAAGGTGTCGTCCCCCGACTGGCGTTGTCATTGTGGAAACACAGGTGACAGTTCATGGTTACCCGCCACATGCACACCTCAGCAAATGATCGTGCAGTATCAAATGAAGTCGTTACACTAGATAGTGGTATTCTGGAAAAGCACTTTATCATCACGATAATTTGTCAAAGGAAAAATGCCGACACGTAATTTCTTGATGACGAAATCTTGCTAATGACCGAGCTCTCATGGTAAAAGCATCAATTATTGTATGATTGGGTACAATCGAGTTTCTATTCTTAGTAAAGTGTCATCTAAAGGATCATCTGGCAGGGAATAATTTGAGCCTCATCATTTTCTATATATTGTGTCTTTTGAATGTAAGTCGGGTTGGTTTGAAAAGTAATGTAGACAATGAGTGTTGAATGTAATTTTGGAAACCAATTGAAGTTTAATGCAAAGGTATTGAAACTTGATGAAAAGATTCTAATGGTAGTGGTTTGATGTATTGTGAATTCTTTTATGTACGTGCTTCTCGTGTTCTTTGTATTCATATTTGTATTTTGTCTAAATCATAACACTTTACAGGTCTAGAATTCACCATGCAGTTCTCCAGACTTTCGCCATTTAGACAATTTTGTTTTCTTCTAAGTCAATTCAGAATTCATCTTCGGCGGTGCTCTGAGTTACTTTATGTATTTTCTCCCACCACACACAACGAATTCAAACTGAAAGACCATTTACTACTTAGCCTTTATCCTCTTGAGTTTTAGTTACTGAATCATTTACTTCTCTCGTTTTCTGGAATTTGACTCCATGGCCCAAGGTCTCGTAGCCTCTTCCCAATAGAACCAGAAATATCGAACGAACATGTTAAATCTAGTTGAATATTTCAAATTCACGACCTGTATAGAGACGAAGTTTCCAAGAGTGCCCTCTCTAGGTCAGAAAGGCTAGTTTATGTCCTTAAAGTTGCTTTGTAGGTTACCTCTATCATTTTTTTTCTCAGTCGAATGAGTTCACAAATTGTTAACATTTTGGCGTCATTGTCGGGGATGGAATTGAATAAATTTTTCCCTAGGAGAACGACTAAAGATATATTTTGACCCCTGAGGGTAACAATGGGTCAAATGTCTACATTGACTGAAACTTTTACCCTCGTGACTCTAGTAAAAGAGACCAGTAGCATAGAGTAACGCGACTATGAAATCTTGGCTCCAAAGACAGCTTATACCAGAGCCAATCCTGACCCAAACCCTGTAGCACCTATGTATGATCCCGAGAAAATTCTGCATAGGAAAAAGGAGGCACCATAAACATTCTATTACCTGGAAAGAAACTTATCCTTACCCAAAGACGATGTACAAAGCATTGACGAGCTCGATTTCGAATCCCTATTTGAACAAACCCTGTTCAGGTATAAATCAGAAACCAGCTTGGATGATACAGTCTTCGATGAGAAGAGGTTTCGATCTCTGATACCACACAAAATCCTGCAAGTTGTCATATTCCATGCTCAAAAGATCATGCAAATCCCAAACCCTCCTAGAGAAATGGTCGCCAGATTCACCCCCCTTGCCCTTCCAGCCAAACTGCATGATTTTCCCCAGAGCTACAACCAGAGGATCAAGCTTTATGATGTCGAGGGTAATACCTCTACCCAAAATCTCTTGGATTGGTTCAATGATTTTGTTGATTTAGAAGAGGTAGATCATGAGGATGCGAAGATGAGGTTGTTCACGCATAGTATTTTAGGGGAGGTTAAGAAGTGGTTTAAGGCCCTTGCCGCATCCCCACCTTTGTTGCATTTGAAACATCGTTCATTGCTAGATGGGGAGACAAAAATAATCCTTTGCAACTACTGACGTAGTACAACAATATGAAGAGAGCTCCAGAGAAGACAGTGCAAGATTTCTCGGCCTGTTTCATGAAGGTCTACAACTCGATCCCTGCATAATTCAAGTCGCCTCTTAGAGTTGCACAGCTCTGATATGCCGACACTTTTGACAGTGATTTCGCCTTGTTGCTAAGGAAAAAAAAATCTACTAATCTGGGTGCCATGATGAGTGAGACAATCGAAGTCAAAGTAAATATTATGGCATCGGGAAAAATCAAACAAAACTTCTATAGAAACGGAAAAAAACCCCAAGGAGACGCACAACCCTCGACTTTGCGATCGTCGGATGACAAGTTCGACTTAATGATGAATACTATGGAGAAGTTGATGGAAAGGATGTCCATGGAAAACAAGCCCGTTGCTTGAGAACAAAATGTTTTCCAACCCAGAAATCAAAAACTTTAGAAGGGGTCATGTCCCGCGGATCAGGCAGAGGGAGCAGAGAGGCCAGGGTGATCAAAAAATAAGGCCTCTGTTCCAAAACAATTATGCCAATGAATATTTTGATCAGATGATCCAATATCAGATGCATTGTTGCGACAACACGGACACACACGTGTTCTTGATGAAGAGGTAACATGATCAATTCATGGACACAGATGATGGTATTATGCTGGAAATTGATGACACGTTGTCTTCGGAAACGGAGGAATTCAGGAAAGGGTATCACAACACCATCATGTAGTTTCAAAAGAAATACAACCTCAAGAGAAAAAAGGCATCTGCAGAACCTCGGCAGACAAATCTCTCAAAGAAACCTCAAGAAAACACCCCTTCTGTGAGTCAACCAAAGCAAGACAACCCGGCCAAGGACGTGACAAAAAAGGGAAAGTCAAAAGAGGAGGCTTTAAACAAAGCGTCAAAGGTGAGCCGGGAGATGGGCGTCAAAGAGGTAGATAAAGTCCCCCCCCCCTTTAACTTTGAAAATGAAATGGCCAAGATTAAAATCTTCGTTCCTTTCAACGAGCTCATCAATAAAGGAGAGTATCGGGATCAGATTATCAAAATGTTAAAGATGGAAGAGACCCTGGATACCCTGAACATCCAAGACGATCACCCTGACATATGTTTTGATCTGCGTGTGGAAGAAATGGGCGATATTGATGACGTTCCCGCTTTCTATGTCAGCCTCAAAATCCACGACATGACTTTGCATAACGCCCTGCTGGATTCGGTAACATCGCACAATCTCATGCCCAAAGTGGTCATGGACGAGTTAGGTTTGGACCTCACCATGCCCTATAAATATCTTTTCTCCTTTGATTCAAGGAAAGAGAAATGCTTGGGTCTGATCAAATATTTGGTTGTGTCTGTTATAACCCTATGTTTCATAGGATCAACTGGTGACTAGAAATTTTCTCTCTAGTTGTGTTTTTGTTGTAAATAATATTTCATTCTACAAATTATTTAAAAAAGAAAGGATCATTTGTAATTTTTCTATAAATACTTCAGTCTTCGAAGTATTGAGGGTTGGTATTTACACCCAAGCAAGTTGTATCTGTAATCTTTTTTAAGAGATATACCAATAATAAAAAGGACGATTCACAGGATTCTTGCATGTTCATGTTGGTGATGTACACTTTTCTTTGTTAAATGTTATCTTACTTTGTTATCATTTTGTTTTATGTCTCTCATCATTAAAAGAGGTTTAAGTGTAGAATTTATCTCGAATACTTCTTCCGAACTTTGGTTGTCTAAATGGTGGTGTTCTTTTTGGTGTATTGGTCGCACATAGGTTTATGGGTTCCACAATGACATTAATATGGATAGGATTGCTACCTTCTCTTCCTGTTATTGGACCTCTTGTCTTCCTTTCATATGTTGCGAGCATGATTTCCTCAATCTGCTCCACATCCCAGAGATCCTCTATATCTTCTTTGTCACTTGCCAAGCCTTCCCTCATGGCTACGGCTCTCTTCTTGGTATTCACCTTGTATTGGTAGGGTACTTTGCTACACGTCTTTCCAGTTGTCGCCAAGATCCACTTGATCTAGTTATCATCCATCATGATTGGGTCAAAGGGTTCCTCCTTCTTTCCCTTATCCTTTCCTCCTTTCGTTTCTCCTCTTTTTGTCAGTGCTTTCCCCACGCACGCAGGGAAATTTAGTTTTTTTACTCCATTGTCATTACACCTTTGTTGTATAGCAGTATCTTAATAGAAGTATACAGTGATCTAATGGTCCTTCCTCGAGGTTTGTTGTTCTTGATTTTATACTAAGGCTTAAAGTATAATGTCGGGCAATAGGAAATGAGGAAAGGTTTCAATGTTCGCCTCTTACCACCGAAATAATAAGAGAAAAGTTCTTTAAATCGAATTAATATTGTAACAACTCAGAGGTTGTTTCTCCCATCTGAGTTAAATTTGAAATATTGAATGAATTGAAAGAAAACATAAAGTTGCTAATCAAATCAAGGCATCAATTACTGAGGAATCTTACTTTGTAATAGAAGAAGAAAGTGAAATGATGTAACCTTCGATGAAGTCTAAAATATAGTATCTAAGTGACATACAGGTCTTGTATTTGTTATCAGTAAATACAAAGGAAAATATATTTGTTATCAGACTACTAAGTGAAATATAACCACAGTAGATGTTGTACTAAATTGTGATTTAAACATTAATCAAAGAAATGTATATGAAAGTATGTTGTAATATGGAAGGAAAGAAGAACACATAACTCAGAATAGACGAAATGTAGAATATATGGTCTACATTTGTATTAACTCTCAATGAAGAGAGTTTTCTCCTTTACAATCGGCAAAAAGCAGCCTTTGATCCTTTCTCAAAATGTATATTTATACAAGATTTAAGCATTTGAAATTCTATCATTCTAAAGGTTTCGGTTACAAATGAGCAGTTGAAACGCTTCACTTCATTATCCCTTGTCTTCTCTCATGCTGGCATGGAATTTTCCTTTCTTTGTCTCCTAGCTTCAAAATAAGGTAGTATGAGCAACTGTATTACTGGCCTCCAGAAGTGTTCCCTTTCCCTTGTTCAATACAATTGATACACCTTTCTACCCACTAAGTTATCAACTTGGAAGGTTATGTTTGGTCATTTTCCTTGAAAATGTAACACTTCTTTTCTACGTGTGGCAATCTTTCTCCTATTTGCCCATCCACTATAATGATAGACGATAGTTGTAGATTTGGTTTTATTAACCATTTATCTATTTGAGCAATGTTGACTTGTCTTATCTGAGAGAGCTCAACTTGGTCTCTTTCCACATTTTCCATAATATCTAGCAGATGTTTGGCTATGTTGATTTTACCCAACGTCCCAGAGTTACTTTCCTTATCAAGATCTAATAATTTTGTATTCAGCAGGCCAAATGTTTCTTCATAGGAATCTCTCACCTCTTTAGCCATTTTTGTGTTTTCTGCTATATTGTGCTCCCATGCCTTTAGCAGGATATTACCTCTGGTTTACTCTGGAATCGATAATCTGGAAGCGATGACTATTTCCTCTTTTGCTGACAATACAATAGCCTCCTAAAAGACACCTCGAGCTGCCTTATCTCCTCTTTCTCTTAAGGTGATATTATTTAACACTTGATCTATCATCTGAAAATGATTCTGAATGATTTCTACTTTAGAAAGTAAACCATGTTGAGCTGATTCTATCTTCTTTCATATTTCCATGGCTTGAGTTTGGAATGTCATTATATCTATGACCTAGCTTTCAGTAGAATTTAATTTGGATTACAGTTGTTTTATTAACTCCTCTTGTTGATTGACCTCTGTTTGGCTTATTTGAGCCTATTGGTGCATTTGCTCGAGATTGGATTTGAGTTGTTCGATTTCCTATTGGTCAGCTACTCTGGCTTGTTCAAGGCATTTGTATGCCTCATTCATGACATTCGTCTCTACAGCTGCTATCTGAGTCTATAATTTGCTAATTAACAGGTCTTTTTGTTTCAACCATTCCTTCAAGGTCCCGACTCAATATTGGTTGGTTGTTGCATAAGCCCCCAATGTTCCTTCTACCTCTTCGGAAAATTCTACCTCTTCTAAGGATTCTCCATCAGTTAATACTCTGTATCTTTTGGCCACTACAAACACCCTTTGGTGTGGTTCTCGCTTCACCAAGGATTTCCTTTTCTTGCTAAAAATGAAAACGCTAGGAGGTAACTCTTCTACAGAGATAGGTGTTAGATCCTCTTTGAATAGTGTTCCTACATTGGGGTTCCCCTTGGTAGATTGTAAGGGTGTGACAGATGGAATGGTACTGTCAGTTTCTATGGATGTTTGTTTCATGGCAACGTCTGTGACCGGTTCATATGATGTAGAAAATGGTCTGTCACCTACCCCTTTTGAGGGTATCTATGTTTGATCCTTGACATGTTTATCTGTTGTATCTATCTCTCAGGGTCTTTCTTCTTGGCTTGGGATCTCGGTTTCCTGGTTCGAGGTCTTAATTTCCTCTGTGTTCCCCTGAGTTTATTTTTTGCCAAGGCTTGTGTCTGTTGAACCTTTGGCTTTTGTTTTTTGTATACCTGGAGGTGTTGAGACTTTGCCCTACAAAACTTTGGGGAGGCCACTTCTCCAGTGTTCCTAAAATTTGTAAAATTCGATCATCCCTTCGAGTGATAGAGCTCGAACCCGACTTAAGACTTCTGAGTAGGATCTCGCTCCTCGGAAAATATCGTCATGAGGAGAATATCCATGCTCATATCTTTTTAGACCACAACTTTCCATGTGGTTACCCATGACCTTATGAGGGTCGTGCTTCTTGAATTCAATGTCTACTATTTTCATTTATTCTAAGGTCATGGCCTCCACTTTGGAATGGTTGAAATCCAATAAAGAAAATGTACCAATGTGTAAGGGAAAAGATGACCATATCTTTTTCTGAACTCCTTTGATTTCTTTATTTATTTTGTTGAGTATTGTTTTCCTAGAAACCTCACGACATACTAACTTGTCTAGTAAGAATAGAGGCACAGCATATGGGGGAACAGAATAGCCAAAAACCCTAATATAAAAGAATTGTTCTTCTATGTACCAGTATGCCACGCTGCCTAAGTTGGCCACGATTTTATCTAAAATCATGAGAGGTGTGTGGCTAAAGATAACGACATGCATTGGTACCATTACCCAATTTAAAATCTCATAGACGAAGTGTTTGGCTTTATCTTCCCATAGTTTTGAGTGGTACACATGAATATGCTCTGCGTTATTTGGAGTCCAGCTCCAGCTCATTAATGGAAAAGGTTTCATGAAGAAAATGTCATCCATAATATAAGCAGACATGAAAAATGAAGTTGCTTTCCCACTTTCCTTTTGTGTCTGATATTCTATAATTTGACTAGCTAGACTGTCGGACAACATTTTGGCCCAGTCGAAAGAGTATCCCTCTGCTACTATGTGGATAAGTGGTACCCATGGGAGAAAGAGATGTGTAGTATTCTCTTTCCCATAAAGTCTGCACACCATCATCGTTATATACATGAACTGTGGTTGTAACGATGAGATTGTGTATATACCATTAGAATCAGCTCTGAACTTTTCAGGGCGTGAGCACCAATCCTTGATTAGGTCGAATAAGCTTTTTCCAAATTGCTCACATTCTTTCTTTTTGAAACCCTCTAAGAATTCGGCATTGTAAGTAAAGTTTCGTGTGGGAGACAGTTTGTACATCGCATGTAGAAGCTCCGGCCGAAATGTCCCAACAGCCACCTTCTAAGAATTGAATATTGTTCTAGTCGGGACATCTACGTGATCCAGTACCCATCCAATCATATCATAGTAGGGAAAGATTTTTGGCCTTGTTGCTACCTTGTGCATCTTTGGATGAGAAACAACCCTGTATTTGATATACAAGTCTTATTTTTTGTTGTCGCTCGAGTCGTCTGGGTAGTTTACAGCTCATACTGCAATGTGTTGAAAACTTGTGTCCATGTTTTGACTATGTCGATGTTTCTAGGCGAGGTATTAGAAATAATATCTGAACTCTGGCCTGAACTTTCACCAGTTGTTTTGGACGCTTTCCGTGGAGCCATGATATAGAATCTCGAAATTATATTTCCTGTCACAAAGGATGAAAATACAAACAATGGTTATCTCGCTAAGATGACTCTGTGAAAACTAGAATGAAATTCAACTAATGACAGAAATCCTTTCACATTGAGCACTCTAGTCTGCATGGGTCCTTGCTGACACAACGTTTAATTATTTTAATAGAAAGATCTGGAGATAAAGAAAGATCTTATTTCCAATCATTTCTCTACTCTGCTTATAAATGCCATAAATGCTTGCTATTTCGTGACTTGGGAGAATCGTAGAAGTATTTAATTTTTGCCCATAAGTTTTACAAGGTAAAAGGTTGTTTAAGATATTAATTAATCCATCTTAAACCTTTAATTAATCGTGATTAATTCTTAATATTTTTTCGGAATGCATAGTCTCGAGTGATTTTACTCTTAGTCCCGAGCTATGAACCCCGAATTTGTGAAATTGCAATTTGATTAATTAACTTTAATATGGCTTAAGTTTTTAATTAATTGCGATTAGTTTGGAATTTTCGCGACCTCGAGTATCAGGGTTATAAGTTGTTGTTCAAGGTAAAATTGTCGAATCGCAAAGTTGCGATAACAATTAATTATCGTTAATCATGTAATTAATCATGTTTATCTTAAGTCACTTTCGCAACTTCACATATCGGGACATTCGAAGGCTGCTCGAGGCGTGAATCCCGACTCACAAAGGCATGATGTATTAAATTAGTGATAAACACTTTTTAATGCTTCGATGATCATGATTAAGCTTAACCCAACTTTGTTATTTCGCATGTTGGGGCATTGAGAGCTTCGACATGTTGGATTGTTCGATCTGCGAAACCCCGAAATCCGATGTTTAAGGCTTATCGTTTGCATTTTGTTGTTTAAAAGGTAGGCAGCTTCCAATCCTTTAATATCTAGAGTATTTGATAAATATATGTGTTCCAACAAGGTCCTCATAGATACTCTTGCTCCACTATGTTGTACGACTTCATTGTATCGACTGCAAACTCTATTATAAATCTTGCCACAATATTGTCGAGCCAAAAATCTATTGCGCGGGTGAATTTGTTGTTCACGTGTTGTAACTGATCAATATGTACTGGGGTCCACTCTTCCTGTTGGATCCGGTTCATTGTGTGGTTATCCTTCAACCTTAGTATCCACTCCTGCAATAAATGTGGAAAATCACATAAAATGACTTCGTGTAAATCGGTAAACATGTATTTCTCAAGATATTTGCGAGGTGTTATTCTAGGGTTTCGGTTATCTTTCTATGAAAACTCCAGCTCTTTTTTCCTTAGCCATATTTTGATCTCTACTTTGGTGGGATTCCACAGTCTCAACATCCCCTTCTAGTGGCTCATTTCTCTCTGCCCTAATATTTTCTTGATCTGCCTCCGACAGACCTTCCACTTATCTCATCTACTCAATCCTCTTTTGTTCCTACCAACAGCAATGGAACCATTTGTTGGTTTTTACTCCATCTTATATCCTTTATGAGTTTATTGACCCAGGTTTCATGTCTTTTCAGGTTTCCAACAAAGCCTCTAAAACTATCGGCCCTCGTGGTAAACCAAAAGGCAACGCAGCGCATAAAGTGTATTGTGTTGTCTCACCCGAGATAGTCTTAATGGGTGGTTGCAATACTCATGTGTTTACAGCCTAGGATTGAGTGAGAGATCTGATAAATGTGTATAGAGAGTGCTACTGTAACTTATTAACGCAGTATACCATTATTCACGATTAATACAAGAAATATGATGATTCATTCATTTAGCCATTCTATATCTACTGAGACAATAAGGAATTACATGAATTTAATCACATAACATAGATATTATCGTGGTTCACCCCCTCCTGGTCTACGTTCACAAAGATTTATCTCTTGGTTCTTTTATTATCGTTGTTCTATCATTACAGCATTACGCGCTTTACAATTCTCTTCAGTTGGGCCGAGATCTATTATGAGGCGGACTAGATCGCACCAGGCTCCTCAACCTGCGGTCTAACCCTCAAGATTTACCCTCCTCTAGCCTCTCTAGATCAACAGCTTACAAAAATAGGTCATATAGAAAAATATTACATATCGACTCATTACAACAACTCTCTACAATAACGACTGGTCTTCATCATAATCCCCCCGTTACAACAACTATATTTATACGTTTCTAGCTCTTCAGCCATTACAATACATTAAAAAAACCCTAACCCTACCGTCGTTAGGTCATCCATGCATATGTGCATATTTTTCTTCCTTCCAGCTGTCGCTTTCCTTGTGCTTTCCTTCTTTCCCAAAATTGCCTTGATTTCTGCTTTGGTATGCTTCCAACACAGAACTACATCAAACTCATGAAAGTTTTTCCTGACATTTTTTCCTGGAGTTATGAGGACTTGAAAGTCTATGACACTAAAGTGATTCAGCATGTCATTCCTCTCAAAGAAGATCAAAAACCTTTCAAGAAAAATCTAAGACGGATCAATCCCCTGTTGTTTCCGCTAATTGAAAAAGAGGTAAAGAAACTTTTTGAAGCCAAAATTATTGTTTCTTTAAGATTTTCGAAATGGGCTACCAACCTAGTGCATGTAAGGAAAAAGAGCAGAGAAATAAGGTTGTGCATGGATTTTCGGAACTTGAATAGAGTATCCCTCAAGGACAACTACCTGCTCCCTAAGATGGACTACATCCTACAGAAGGTAGTTGGATCCCAGAAGATGTCTATGCTAGACGGTTTTTCAAGCTACAATCAGATCATGGTAGACTCGGATGACTGGGAAAAGACAGCTTTCATGACACCATGGGGCATGTTCATGTAAGTGAAGATGTCGTTCGGTCTTATGAACACTAGAGCTACCTTCCAAAGGGATATGGATATAGCATTTGTTGAGGAAAAGGACAAATTTTTTGTGATCTACCTGGACGACATCATGGTGTATTCTGACTCTGAAAAACAACCTCCTGAGCATTTGAAGAAGGTATTCCAGAAATGCATAAAATTCAACATATCTTTGAATCTGAAAAAATCACATTTTGAAATGCAATAAGGGAAACTATTAGGGCACATCATCTCAAAGAAAGGTATAAAGACATATCCTAGCAAGGTAGAAGGAATTTTGAATATCAACACTCCTCGGAGCAAGAAGGAGGTACAGTCCTTCCTAGGAAAGGTGAATTTCTTGAGAAGGTTCATCCCGAATCTGGCTAAAATTATAAATCATATCACCAGCATGCTCATAAAGGGCAATGAGATCAAAAGAGAGCCCCAATTCCAGGAGATCGTGTGAAGACATCAAGGTAGCATTGACCAAAGCTCACGTATTGGTCAGCCCAGATTTCACAAAGGATTTCATCTTGTTCTCATTTTCCTTAGAGCATACCATCGTTGGCGTACTATTGCATAAGGACGACTAGAATTTTGAAAATCCTATAGCCTACTTCAGCAGGAAGCTAAGAGATTCCCCACTGAGGTATGATATCATGGAGAAATAAGCATGTGCCTTGGTGAAATCCCTTAAGGAGTTCGGGACTTACATATTGCATTATCACATTATTGCTTAAGTGCCCAGTGATTAAGACAAGGACATCATGACTCAGCCTGACCCTGAGGGGAGAAGAGGTAAGTGGATCACAGTCATGATGGAATACGTCCTCGAAATCAAGCCCACAAAGTTTATTAAGGGTTAGGGGCTCGCAAAATTAGTATCGCAGTCGAACTAGGATGTTTTGGGGATAAATTCATTATTTATCTATCGGAAAACCCTCAAGAAAAAGAAGCCCAGCAGGTGTCTCATAAATTCATCGATTCACCTTGGTACATGGAAATCATTTATGTGTTGAAGAATCTGCAAGCTCCTCCAGGTTTAAGTAAGACCAAGGCCAGGTTTTTAAAGCTGAAGGCTACTAAGTTATGCATCTTAGACAACTCTCTGTATTGGAAAGATCTGGGAGGGATATTGTTGAGTTGCTTGCTAGAATATGACGTGGAATAAGCTATCGGGGAATTCAACAAAGGCTACTGCGGAGGACATCACTACTGGAAAACCACCGTGCATAAAAAATTTAGGGCGGTTTATTATTGGCCCAACATCTTCACAAATGTATACAAATAAGTTTCTAGTTGCCACAAGTGCCAAATATTCGATGGAAGGAGAAAGATGCAACCCCTTCCATTAAAACCAATCTCTGTCGAAGCACCATTCATGCAATGGGTCCTAGACTTTATAGGAGATATTCATCCACCACCCACGGAGTAGCACAGATAGATACTTGTGGCTACAAATTACTTCACCAAATGGATTGAAGCAGTCCCAATGAGGTAGGCTACCAACATAGTCAACATTCAGTTTATGGAGACCAACATTTTGTCTAGGTTTGGGTGCCCTATCAAGATAATCATGGATAAAGCAGCAGCATTTAAGTCCAAGAAAATGGAGAAGTTTTGTAATGATTACAATATATCCCTGGGACATTCTATGGTGTATTACCCACAGGGTAACGAGTTAGAGGAATCATCAAATAAAAGCTTAGCCAGGATTATTAAGAGGCTCTTGTAGGACAACAAGAAGGCCTGACACAAGAAGCTTATCTACACGTTGTGGGCTGATAGTATCACTACCAAAAATTCCATCTATACGTCACCATTCCAAATTGTATATGGCGCGGATGCAGTTTTCCCTACCTTGTTGGGATTGTCCATCAGGAAGTTGCTGCAAGAGAAAGAGGTTGAACCAAACGACGCTCAAAGGAGGATAAATCAGCTAATTCACATGCAGCAGATGAGGGAGCGGGTTTTCAACTGATCATAGTTGCACCAAGACGGGATGTAGAAAATTTTCGACAAACATTCAAAGTAGGAGGATTTCAAGGTGGATGATCTAGTGCTAAAGTGGGACGTGACGAACAAAGATAAGGGAAAGCATGGAAAATTTGATCATCTTTGGATGGGACCTTTCAGAATTGTCGCATACCACAGAAGAAATGCATATATGCTACAGGAGCTTAACAGAGAGCTCACTGGTGGGGGGGCTGTAAATGGCAGGTTCCTCAAACACTATCTGGTCTAGTAAGGTCTGTTTAGTTTTTCATGTCATTGTAAATAGTTTTTTCATTTTTTTTTCAAAGAAGGCATTTCGAGTTAGTATGTCAGTAGGAAATTGAAGCCCAGAGTGAAGGCCCTAACTTTATGTTGATTATGATCATAACTATGTCAATAACATCTAGGGTGTGTCTTTTTCATTGTTTCAGAGTCTGAAAATCAAACAAGCCCCAATGGTCAGGCACATGGTCTGTTGTTCTTTGCCACCTCACTCGGAGGATAGCATCCCCATTGGAGCTAGTTGTTAGCACCGTCATTTTTTCAGTTAGGATCAGTCTTAGTCGATTCATAGTCTGTGTGTCAAATCATGTGAGGTTAGGTATTGATGGGTCGAAGTTAGGAAGTGGTCGGTTTGGCCCTTGGAGTTGGGAATGGATGTTAGAACCAAACATGTGTAAATGATAAAGGTGTTTTCCCAAAAGGTCAGGTCCTTTCAGAAGAGGAGGTCTTACATGCCAAGGCCAAAGCAAGTTGTTATAGTTAAGGTCACATTGACGGATATAACGACCATAATCACCTCATCATGAAGTCAGAAAGGATAAGAAATCACGATGCTCATATCACGTATACTATGTAGCTCTTATCATTTGTACTTCACACACTCTAAATTGTATCTGTCGCGCGAATGTGCCGCGTAAATCTTGGTCCTACTTTCAAACTTCTCATCACCATGGACTCAGTGTCCCCTGTCATGATTCCATCCCTCACCCGTCTAGTTATAAATGCCATTCCCTCTACATGTATTCCATTTACCAGCTAATTCTACGCATTTTCTATAACCTTTTCCGCAACACTTGAGTTCCTCACTGTGGGAAAGCCGATTGCCATCCGTTGTGTCACAAACTGGGTCGATCAAGACCATCGCGTTTATTTCGTCTTATATCATGTTTTGGAGTTGGTTGAAGTTGGTCACCAGTTTGTCTTTCAGAAAATAAGTCCTCTCACGGTCATCCCCTCATCCTCAGATTTCTTGTCATGTAAAAATTCCCTTTCGCGCTCCCCTAGTGCAACGAGCCTG
This sequence comes from Picea engelmannii, assembly GCA_009831015.1. NCBI lineage: Eukaryota > Viridiplantae > Streptophyta > Pinopsida > Pinales > Pinaceae > Picea > Picea engelmannii. The sequence goes on from ML777350.1 coordinate 1,009,574, forward strand.
TCATCATCATTGTCACAGAATTGAACTGTCCTCGCACCATGACGACATCTCATAACATAATAAAAGGGGTGCGAAGTGGCAAGACTATGGGGTCTGAGCCTCAAAACTTGGCATTGGTAAATTAAGATCTAGATATCAGATCATCTTTCGAATGGGTCAGATGCATTCTCTATTGCAAGAAAATCCAAGGATTCAACGTGAAACTGGCGGAACAGTTCGCGCTCAAATTCAACAGGTTTCGCGCAGTAATCGCAGGAATCACATTCTAGGTGATGAAGGAAACTTTGTCAGCCACGACAGAGATCCCTCTGCATGGTGAAAGGTGGTCTAAGGGCATGCCTTTCGATTTTTTATGCTACGAGGAGTTCATCAAACCAAACTACTTGAACGGGAAAGTCGAAACGGGTGTTCCAAGTCGATATCTACAAGAGACTTTTCATAAACTTATGATAGCAATTAGAAAGTGTTTCACCTGGGAAAGACGGTCTGACATAATACACCCACATCACATCAGTTTGTTGATGCATTTCACACGAAGGAAATCATTGAAGTTGCCCTTCTTCTTGCACCAAATCCTCAGAGGAATGGTAGACAGCGTTCAAGCTAAAGAAAACCAGTCGAAGAAGAACTTATCTCATATCTCACTAATTAGATTGTTGATACTTGAGAAATTGAGGCAATTGGGAAAGATCTAGGATTCATTTCTACTTGCAGATGAGATTCCCAAGGACCCCAAAGAAGATCCCCCTCTACCCACGGGAAAAGAAAAATCACACAGCACAGAGACGAAAATAGGAAGGGTTGCAGAGAAAGGAAATACATTGGAATCATTTCCCCCCAATAGTCGATGCCCTAGAAAAGGGGCATACCAAGGAAGAATAGAGAGACCGGGAAGGCCCAAGCCCTAAGCGAGCTGAGAGAAAAATTGGTCGTTGAGGAGTTACTCATGCGCGTTATTCGTCTAGAACCTGTTGACGGTCCAAAGTGAGAAACCTGCGCTAGGTGGAGAAGGTCGGATGTTGAGGACATGGATATTTGTGCATCATCGCAGCAGCTAAAGAAAACTTAGCTTGCTATTGTTGAGTTGTACCAAGAGAACAGGGAATTGAGAAAGCAGTTGGCGGAAAAGACCGTCGAAACCTCAGTGTCACAGGGTCAAGAAGTAATGCGACTTGGCTCAAGAGGTAGCTTAGAGAAGTGAAAAACATGATCATTCAACTACGTGAGGCATAGAGAATGTCAGAGGGGAGAATTGTGGAGCACTCTGGGGAATGCAGACCGGCCATGGAAAACGTTCGCACAACTCTAGCCAGTGCACAAACGAAGCTGAAAGGGAACGTGTTTTTGTGAAGACAAGTAAATAATATGGAAAGGAGCAACTGGTCTCTCAATAAAAAACTTCGAGTATCAAGACTACAGACGAGGCCAAAAACTTAATCGATCGATCCAGTTTTGTTTTTTCGAACATGACGCAAGATTTTTCCTGCCTGTGTCTTGTTTCCTGCTGGGGAGAAGGAACTCTGACATGTACCCATGCGATGAACATGCATCACATAAATCCTGGAAACCCATACATCACAAAGGACAAGTGTAAGTTGAGCACACAACATTTTTGAAGAAAGGCGTCGTCCCCTAACAAGCGTTGTCATCGTGGAGACACCGATGATAGTTCACGGTTACCCGCCACATGCACACCTCAAAAAATGATCGCACGGTAGCAATCGAAGTCATTACACTGGATGGTGGGAGTCTGGAAAAGCACTTGATCATCCCAATAATCTGTCAAAGGAAAAACGTCGACGTGTAATTTCTTAACGACAGAATCTTGTTGATGACTGAGCTCTCATGGTAAAAGTGTCAGTTGTTCTATGAATGGGTACAGTCGAGTTTTTATTCTTAGTAAAGTGCCATCCGAAGGATCATCTGGCAGGGAATAATCTTAGCCTAATTTCTAGGCATGGTAGTTGGGGGACAGGGAAGCCCAAGAAGCACATCGTTTTCTATATATTGTGTCTTTTCAATGTAATCCAGGTTGGTTGGAAAAGTAATGTAGACAATGACTGTTGAATGTAATTTTCAAAACCAATTGAATTTTAATGCAAAGGTCCTGAAACTTGATGAAAAGATTCTAACGGTAGTGGTTTGATGTATTGTGACTTCTTTTATGTACGTGTGTCTCGTGTTCTTTGTATTCATATATGTATTTTGTCTAAATTAGAACGCTTTATAGGTCTATAATTCATTGCACAGTGCTCTAGACTTTCGCAATTTAGACAACTTTGTTTTCTTCTAAGACAATTCAGAATTCATCTCCAGCGGTGATCTGAGTTACTTTATGTATTTTCTCCCGCCACACACAATGACTTCAAACTGAAAGACCATTTCCTACTTAGCCTTTATCCTCTTGAGTTTTAGTTACTGATTCATTTACTTCTCTCATTTTCTAGAATTTGACTCCATGGCCCAAGGTGTCATAGCCTCTTTCCAATAGAACCAGAAATACCGAATGAACGTGTTAAATCTAGCCGACTATTTCAAATCCACAACCTGTATAGAGACAAAGTCTCCGAGAGAGCCCTCTCTAGGTCAGAAAGGCTAGTTTTCGGACTTAAATTTGGTTTTTAGGTTACCTCTGTCATTCATTTTCTCATTCAAATGATTTCATAGAGTGCTAACAGTGCCTACTTGCATTGCCTCTTCATAACATTTTGGTTCACCATAATGACTCAACAATAAATAATACAATGAAGGAGAGTATCGTTTAGGGGGTATACTTAACCTGGTAGATCTTCTAACAACACTTGCAGGAGTTTGAGGTACATGTTGCTCCTGTTGTTGTACATTTTGATTTTCTGGTACCTTTAGAATTTATTTTTCAGTGATCTCATCAAGAACTGTGTATTATGGTTTTTCTTTTTCATGTTTCTTTCCCTGCAACTGATCTTTGTACATGACCTTCTCATTGAATATAACATCTTTACTGCTAATTATTTTGTGATTTTCATAATCACATAAGCGATAACCAAAATCATTAACGCCATATCCAATAAAGGTACACTTCTTGGATTTTGCCTCAAGCTTTGTTCTATTTTCATTATCAATATGGACAAATGCTTCACAGCCGAAAGTCTTCAAAAAAGAATAGTTTACCTTTTTACCTGTCCATGCCTCCTCTGGAATTGTACCATCCAAAGAGATTCATATTCCTTTGTTTATTAAGTAAATAGCAGTATCTACAGCATCTTCCCATAACTGTAAGGGAAAACCAACATGAAATCTCATACTCCTTGCACGCTCCATGATTGTCATGTTCATCTTTTCTGACACACCATTTCTTGTGGTGTTCCTAAAACTGTCTTCTCTCTACGATTCCCATGGTATGAACAGTAATCATCAAACTCCTTGTTGCAATATTCACCTCCATTTTCTGATCTCAGACACTTCATTCTTTTTCATGTCTCATTCTCAACCAAAGCTTTCCATTTCTTAAAAGTATCAAAAACATCAGATTTTTTTCGAATGCAATAAACCCAAGTTTTTTTAGTTGCATCATCAATAAAAGTAACATAATAACGAGAGACACCAATATATGATACCTAAGTTGGTCCCCATGCATCTATGTGCACAATCTCTAACCTTTCACTCTTATTTTCTTTTTTGACTCTTAGAAATATGACTCTCTTATGTTTTCCATAAACACAATGCTCACAGAAATCCAAATCAATTTGTTTAAGATCTAGAAACAAATTTCTTTTGTGAAGTATCTACATCCCCTTCTCACTCATGTTTCCAAGCCTATGATGTCGTAGTGTTGTATCCACTCCTGTATAAGCTAAAGATATAGAACAGTCAATATTATCAGTACATAAATACAATGTACCTACCTTCTCTCTCTTTTCTATCACCAGTGATCCTTTGGTGACATTTCATGCCTTATCTATAAATATAGATATACAACCTTCACTTGCCAATTGTCTTGTTGAAATCAGATTTTTCCTTAGATCTGGAACATGTCTTACCTCTTTCAACAACCATTGGTTTCCCATTCCAACAATTTTGCATGGTACATCATCACCCAAATGAACCTGTCCAAAATCACCTTGAACATAATCTAGAAAATGTTTCCTATGGGGTGTGGCATTAAATGAATCCCCTGAATCTACTACCCAAGACTTGGAAATATTATCTACATAAAGAATCAAAGCATCTTGTAACACATCACATGTTACATTTGCTTCCTGATTTTTCTCTTGTTGTCCATCTCTTTGTTTATTTGGAGCTCTACATTATTTCTTCAGATGTCCTTTCTTCCCACAATTCCAGCACTCTATCTTTCCTAGTCTAGATTTGGATCTGCCCTTCCTATAATTCTCGTGGTTCCCTGAACCCTTTCCTCTATCCTTTTGTCTTCCCTTGTTCTCCATGTTTAACGCATTACCTGATGTCTCACATGTGCTTTTCCATCGCATTTCCTCACCAAGGATAACACCAACAACATCATCAAATTTTAAAGTGTTTGAACTAGAGACAGAGTTACTTACATCCATGACCAAGTCGTTCCATATTTCTAGCAATGAGAACAATATTAGAATATCCATGACCTCATCATCAAATTCCACTTTTACAGAACTTAGTTGATTAATAACTGTATTAAATTCATTTAAATGATCTGCAACAGACCCACCTTATGACTTCTTCATATTAAATAATCTCTTCATTAGAAATACTTTATTGGACATCGAGGGTTTTTCATACAATTTGGTCAATGCATCTATTAGCTCCTTCGTTGTCTTTTCTTTTGAAATATTAAAATCCACAGACATTGTTAGGCTCAGTCATATCGTTCCTAGTGCCTTTCTGTCAAGAACCTCCCATTCTTCTTCCATCATGGTCATAGAATTCCTTGTTATTCCACCCAATGGTAGAAATAGATCCTTCTTACATAAATAATATTCCATCCGCATGTTCCATAACTGGTAGTTTTGGCTGTTAAATTTTTCGACCCTAAACTTTACATCTTCCACCATTGCTCCCACTCAAACTAGGAACCCTATTTTCCTGTGAGTTACCTTTCGCTCTAATACCATTTGTTAGAAAAACAAGATTGTGGATCAATAAAATAAAAACAAATGCAGAAATAAAACACAGAAGATACACAAATATATGTGGTTCACCCAGTGTGGGCTACGTCCACCAGAGAAATTTCCAGTTCCTTCCTTTTTATTATCCAACAAATTAAGGGATACAACCTATAGCACACCCATTGTAACTTCCTCTTCTTTCTCTCACAGTCTCCTCTCTCGAAATGCAAAAATTCGCAACAATGCATAGCCGCAATACATTTCCCTCATAAAAGAGGGTTGCCTTCTAGGGAAAAAAACCCTGACATAACTTCTACCGTCATATATGCAACCTTAAAATGAACAGTCCAGATTTAGTATGAAATTACAATGTACATTTACAAGGCAATTTTTCTTTCGAGTACTTCACCCTTGAACCCCCGCTTTCCTCCGGACCCTACAGGGGGGGTAAGCCCCCCTGCAACTCCCCCGCGTGGAGGGGTGTACAGTCTTCATGGGGTATAAATGCAGCTGAAAACAAATACCTCTGAATCAGGAAGATAATCAGGGTCCAACACCAACACACTACCTAATCTTGGTGGTCTGCTTGTCGATTCTCAATAACTACATATATCCTTGGCACACTTCTAGCCACATCATTGACTATGGTTGCTTCCTGCACATGATAAATTTTCTTGCGGTCATGTTGCCTATCAGGACAATCCCTCAATAGGTGTGGTTCTCCACAACCCCAACATTGTAGAGACCCTTTCTTTGGTACCTCTACTTTTTATCTTGCCTACTCTATTGGTCTATTCCCACTCTAATATGGAAAATTTTGTTGATGGACACTCCTGTTTGGCTAACCAAATTGTGAACCCTTCTTTGAGTTCTTGTATGGGAATTATCTGAATCCCTTTTTCTAAGACCCACTTTTATTCCTTCTTTTCCAGCCCTTAAAAGGATTCTACTTATGCTTAGACTGGTCGTAGCAACAATTGACCTTCCTTATAGTGTCCTACAATGTCTTTAACTTATCGAAATTCAATTATGTCCTAGTAGGACAATGGAAATCCACTGAAAAATGTTGCACTTTGGCTTTCTCATCCTTGAGGTAAGGAACATACCTCAAAAACTCCATAAATATTTTGGCGTAGGCATCCATGGTAATTTGTCCCAAGTTGTGCTCATGGAAATCCTTGATTTTGTCGTTATAGTACTTCTCTGATAGGTATGCCTTTACGAAGTGCTTCTCAAACTACTTCCATGTCAATTTGATTTCTTTCAATCCCTTTAGCTCGTTGATATATTCCCACCATATGAAAGCTCCTCCATTCAGGTTGAATACGGAAACCTTTGCCTTGGTATGCTCAAAATAGTTGTGTACTCAAAAGTACTTCTTCAAACCCAACATCCAACCATTGGCTTCTTCTCCCTTATTAAATTATCCATCAAAGGTAGGTGGTTTAACCTTCTTGAATTCTTCAGTCAGAGAACTCTGAGAGCGTCTCTTCTTTTTCTTCAGAACACTCGATACAGTGTCACTTCTGGACAGCTCTTCAGAAGAAATCTTCCTACCAGATGACTTTGTGGAAACACTTCCACCATATTTTCTTTTATTAACATCTCGATGCCTTTTGTTGGAAGAACTCTTTCCCACATCACTATGGGCCAATCATGTTAGAATATAATGGATGTGCTCATTTAACCATAGACAATATCACTATTTTCACCCAACCATAGGCCGAAGCCACCCCCGAGCATCTTAACCTTGACATATAATCATTATGGAAGCAAACCCTAGGCTAGATAGCCAAACAAGATAGTGCACCTCTCTCCAAGGATAGCGCACCAAGCAAGAGTAACAAGAGTTGATCAGAGATTCCAAACCATAACCAAGAGAGATTCCAGAACAAAACCAAAATCTGTTAGCTGCAGCAGCTACAACGGCAACTCTCCTCCAAACTTGCGCACAAACTAGCCAATGGCAGTGTGCACAACTGTTGCTTATGCAGTTCTGAGAATGCCTGCCAAAATTAAGACTAGCCTCCTGTATTTATACTAAAACTGGAAAATTGCCTGGGCCAACTTCTCATTATGGGTGCTTATTTACTTAGTATATAATATTTCCTTTAGCCGACTTCTTCGCTTGGAGGTTAATAACCTAATACAATTTTTCCTCTTGAGTCGACTTGTCTTCTAGGGTTATTAGCCAACTAATTAGGGTTTCTACCTGCTTCCTGAAATATTCTATTCTCGTCAGGTTTACACATGGAGGTAAATACCTCCCGCAGCTACCATAATATCAACACTCCCTCCTAGCTAGAGAGGTATTTGAAAGTAATGGTCTTGAGCACAAACATACCATTTACCCAGTAGCATCAACATAGTTGTATAGACTATCTCATGACTAGATCATGAGCACCATCATCACTATCAGTGTCATCAGTTGCATCATCTCTTGAAACCATACTCCATCTGAGTAATCAAACATAATGTTGGATATGTCACTCACTCCACAGAGTGATACAAGAGCCATTATTTTAATCCGGACATATTTCCTAGAAGAATAAATGTTCTGAACCATTTTCTGTGTGGGAAATCTCTGTCCATTGATCATCCATCTAGCTGATAATAATTTCCAACACTACTGATAGTCTTCAAGGCGATCAGAACAATGTCATTCAATAGAACACAATTGTGTCTATCCATAGTAGCACACAACTACAATCCAGTGGTACACTACCACACCAAGTAGCACACAGATAATTGATTAGTGACATATAGTCACAATCAGTGGAACACATCCACTACAGTAGTATACATCTACTATCCATAGAAAACATTGTTATGATATATAAATTGAATCATCTGGGCCATTCTTCCACTCACATCTGTGAGATCTAGAAGAGAATCTGCCCTAAGAAAGTAAAACATCAACAATGAGTTATCTGGATTATTCTTCTCAAGCAAGGAAGAATAATTGTCTTGATTTCTAAGCCTGGACCATTCACCTATCTAGGCGATTCCTCCGGAACTAAACAAAGTTCAACCTAGAGAGAATGAATCTTCCCTAAGGAATTCCTGTCCATGATTGATGAACCTAGACCATTCGCCTATCTGGGCCATTCCTCCGACACTAAATAAAGTGGAACCTGGAGAGAATGAATCTTCCCTAGGGAATGACTGTCTGAACCATTTCATAAGGAAATGATTGTCCTACACCAACCTCCAAAACGAACCATTCTTTGAAACTGCTCACAACTATGAGCTTCAAAAGAATGATTTCCCGGGGAGGCAGACCAGTCTTCTTTACCACTACTGAGAGTGACCGTCAAGAAGAGAGACTGTCCTAGACCATTCCCCATGTTAACCACAATGGGAATCCTTGTCTATGGTACATCAACAATCCATCGAACCATTTTCATTACGAAAATGACTGTTCGATCTGGACCATTTTCCGAACTGGAAAATGCCTACCGTCAGAAATATCAAACCACTTTCCAAAATGGAAAGGAACTGCTCATCCTGGACCATTTTTTGAACTAAAAAATGACTGTCCATAAATCAATAACACATCAGTGCTCCCTCCCAACCTAGGAGTTATCTCTTCCTTTTCCAATAAGGAATTCATCTCCACGAGCTCTAGCTTCAGTACGCAAACTCTTTCATTTTTTATGCAAGAGCATCGCAAGGGCGTGCAAGCATAGCCAGCAGCAAGACAGCGCGGAGATAAGAGACAGTTGGAAAAGCACCGAGCACATTTTTTGAAAATGTTTTGAAATATTAATGAAGTCATTAAGTGGAGGCATGCTTGTATTATTGTAAAAGGACCTTGAGCGATCTGCTCTCGTCCATAGTAGATAGGAGCCTTTGTGTGTAATGAATGTAGCTAGATAGAATTTAATTCTAGATTAGATAGTTTTAGAGCGCAAGAGGGAAACGGGATATAGACACCCTCATTGTATAGTTGTAAAATGATTGTCAATTGAGCATAGAGCATAGAGAAGAGAGTAGAGAGTTGTAGTTGGAAACACCCATGTACAGAGATTTGAATTAATAGAAAGAGCTTTGATTCCAATTCATGGTGTCGTATTTGTTCTTTGTGTATGCACATTGAATGTTATGTTCATGGATGTTTACTTTCTGTTATACATTTACTTTATATGTTGTGTATATGATTTCATGCTTTGTGTTTGAATTCTGAGAGAGAGTAAGGAATGAGTTTCAATTGTTTCTCTGCCTGAGTGAATAAAATTCCTGCAAGGAGTGCAGTGAAGTTTGTCCGCAAGGAGTGTGTTGACAGAAGTCAAAGTTCATCTCTGAAAGCTCATGAGGGATAACTATTCTCATTCTTGTAGAAGTGCAAGTTGAGCACAGGAGTCGTGCAAGGTGTGTGCAGGCCGAGTAAAGTCTTAGATTTTGTGAACCTGAGAAATTGTTGAAGGACTAATGCTACAGGGAGTGCGTAGAGTTGAAGGACTTCAATTCTTTGAAGTAATTGAAGGATTCGCTGCAAGGAGTGCGTGCGGGAGTCTTCTTTAAGACTCAGAGTTGGAGAAAGCTCAGGAGGGATAGGGTCTTCGCAGTTGTTGAAGAAAATCACAGAAGTTTGGTGGCTTGAAGCGTTGAAAGGAGGTGTAGCAAGTTTGCGTTGCAGGCGGGTAAGTTCCGTGGAGAAATACTTGGTTAAATTCGCAGGAGTTGTCCAGGAAGAAATGAGCGGTCGAAATTCTTTGAGAAGAATTCGTGAAGTCACAAGAGCCGTCAGATCTTGCAGAGAAGTAGGTACGTTATGGTGAGCTTTCCTCAAGCATAAGATTAGAAGAAATCAGGGCCATAGGATCCAAGTCAGCCAGGTTCGTTGGATCGCTCGCGAAATCTCATTTTAGGGCTTCGTGAGTTGAAGGGTCGAAAGTTTTTCATCAAGGTTAATGAAGTCGTGAAAGGAGAGTAGAGAAGTGGTGAGTGGATCAGAGCCATCCATCTGGGGAGGACCAATGGCAGAGATCTAGAGATCTCGCAAACTCAGAGGTTCGTGAGGTGAGAGCCCAAAGGTTGGGTACTCTAGGTCACGAAAGGTGAAGTTCCGAGAGGGCAAGAAGTTCCGTTGTGGGACCGCGTGGACGACGTGTCAAAATTCGGCAGTTCGGCGCTTAGTCACATTGGAGGTTTGGGTCTCGACAGTTGAAGAGTTGAGAGATTAGAAATAGAAGTCACGAGGTCGCGAGCTGCGATAAGGAGTATTGAGGAATTTGGGATCTCGGCACTTCGGGTGTCGTGATACAAAGGAGACAACACTTCGGGGAGCGAAGTGGCAAAGTGCGAAGTGGAGCGTAAGGAACACATGGCAGAATCGCAAGGTGGGCTCGTGGAATAGATAGGCAGACATGTGTTGTTCATTGAAGGGAGTCAACACCCCGTCGACTTTTCGTGTCTCGGGGGTTTGTAAGATAAGGGGATGGAAGTCCAACCTTTTGACTTGCGAAGTGGTGAAAGGGGAGAAGCGCTAGCGGGAAGCCTAGCCAATGGTCACGCACGGAGGGCGCTGACAGAAAGGAGCCATGTGTTGTTCATTGAAGAGATTCAACACACCGTTGACTTTTTGTGTCTCGAAGGTTCGTAAGATAAGGGGACGAAGGTCCAACCTTTCGACTTGCGAAGTGGTGAAAGGCGAGAAGCGCTAGTGGGAAGCCTAGCCAGTGGTCACGCGGAGAAGGGGGAGCTTGCACCTAGTGTCATTCATGCCAGGGAAGCTTCCGAAAGGACCTGTGGATCAAAAGAAAGAAGATTCAAGCAGGGAATTGAAAGAGTCGATCCGGCTCAAAGGGAAATGAAGAACGATCCTGTAAGCGGATCCTCGACCTGAGGGCCAAGTGGGTCTGCACCAATTTTGGATAGAGGCTTTAACAAAATGTTTGCGTATCTACTCATCTATGGAGATATATATTGGAGAACCACTTTCTCTTTTCTGGACTTCATCACGGAGAGTGTAATGCTTGACCTCAATGTACTTCGGTCTTTTTGGAACACTGGTATTCTCTTGAAGGCTTCGTATTGCTCTGATCAATACAGTATATCATTGTTGTATTTTGCTTCCTGCTAGCTCATAACATCATGGCAAGGGTCAAACTGGAACATATCCAAGTGGTACTTCTTCTGCCATCATGAGGGTTTGTCATGGATTATCAATCCATCATCCTAAGCTTCTGAGTAACCATTCTAATACAATATCTTTATTATAGAAAAAATTTCACCATGCTTTTGTTGTTCATGAGAGGCTTTGCACTGAGTTGTTTGAATCCATACAAAATCTTCTTCCATCTGCATCCAAGGGTCTCTTTCTGGTATACCTCAAAGCCTTGAGGTTTCTCTACATACGCTCTTTGTTCATTTATTTTGGAGAACGGTCTTTGCATTCATCTGATGTAAGCTCCAAACCATGGATATTGTAGATGATATAATGGTTCATGAAGAGGAAAGTCTGGTTTACTGTAACAAAAAATCATCATAGTATTCTCCCTCCATCTGGGAGAAACTCTAATTCTAGGTCTCGTAATGCTTACATTCATAAGTCTTCCATACATTTTTCTTCATCACAACTTTTAGTTCCTCTACTTGATTTCTTTCATATCAGGCTGGTATTCTTGTGATTCTTGATACAATGACTGATTGTTTTGGATTTTCCTTCTCTCTTGGAATCTTCATGTTCTTCCTCGTGTTTTTCTTTAGATCTTAGGTCCATGAATTTTTCTATAGATTCCATTCCCTGAAGATTCCAACTTCTTTCTTTCATCATAGGATCATGGATGTGGATGGACAACCAGGGATACTTTAAGGCTTATTTTCGAAGAAGAATTCTTCTAAAGTCAAACTGAACACGTGTTAGTCTTCACGGTTGTTACCATTCATGGGAACATGGATATATGCTTCATCGTCTTCAATGGATCATATTATTTAGGATTAGCTCCCTCTTAACACTTGCTTCATGCATGAGTGCATGCTCATCTTTTGGAATTATGTAATTAGCTCCCTCCAACTAAGAGATCACATGCTTATGTCTGTATCCTTATTGCCTTATGCAAAGTGTCACAAGTCTTTTTCCAATTTCCTCTTGATTGTTGACTTCTTTTTGTCTTTTACTTCTTCTAGGTTTCTTCAAGATTGATTCTAATTTTGGCTTATCTTGCAACTGTTACTTATGTAATAACTTCCACATGAATTGTTACCAAGGTTTGTTGATGTACTTCATCCTTTCATGTGTATTTCTTGACTCGTATTCATTGTGATAGCAATCCTTATCTTGTTGTTCTTTCATAGGTATAGTTTCTCTTTGAACATATTATTTTCTAGGAAATATATGCAAAACATGGTATGTACAAGAACTATGAAGAGTATTGTTACCTTCTCTTAGAAGAAGAAGTTTGTTTTGTCCTTCTTGGCTTTCTTTGAGGGTTCCCTTTCTTCGGCAACAGATGCTTCATGTGTTTCCTTCCTTTTTTTTTAACTTGGGACAATGATTCTTGTAGTGACCATACTTTCGACAATTGAAGCATTATATTCTTGACATATCTTTCTCTTGATTTGGTTTCTTCCTGGAGCCAAACTTCTTTTTATTCCAGAAATCCTTGAACCTTGTTGTGAAGGCTTTATCATCGTACTTCTTTTGGGGTTTCTCTTTTGCACTGATTCTTGATTCTTCTTGTGCACAACAAGTCCAAAGTTCTTCAAATGTAGGATACTCCTTCCTTGTGTTCATGCTTGCAGAAAATGCATCCCATGTCTTGGGAAGACCATTGAGTACTATGTTTACCAATTCTTTTTCTGAAATGATCTCTTCAATAACTTGTAGTTGATCTCTTAATTGAGAGATTCTCACAAAGTATGATGTTATGTTGTCATCATCATTCATCTTCATGTCACGGAGCTCATTCTTCAGACTCATTACTTGTCCAATGTTTCTAACTAAGAGGTTAGTTAGGGCATCATACATATTTTTAAATGAGTCAAGATGGGAGATCCAGGGTATCAAGTGGTATTTTATAGAGTCTATTATGATACTCATGGCATTGATGTCACTGTCTCTAAACTTCTCCATCATTGCAACGTTCTACAGTTCCTTCTCTTTTCCTTCTTCAAACTCTAGTTCCACGAGCTTTCCTTTCACGATATCTAGCACTTTATTCTTGGCAAGGATGAGGTCAATCCTTGTCTTCCACGCTCTGAAGTTAGAACTCCCACCTAACTTGTTTTCTGACTTCTTGGAGTAATTCATGGTTTCTTTGACTTGGTCAACCCTAGATTTGACCAAAAAATCAAACTTTACGTCTTGGCTTGCTGAGAGTATCAGGAGATGCGCTAGGCTAGGGCGCACTAGTCTATCGAGAAATTAGGTCAATCCCTTCACTAGTGCAGTAATTTCACCTGCTAGTAACCCTAGTGATAGTGCTTTAGTAACTGCTCCTGCTAGAAACCCTAGCAGTAGTTCTTCAACGAGATTAGTATCCTTATGGTTATGCTCCCTTTTAGGGGTTAGACTGAATGAAGGAGGTGTGAGCCCATAACCTGTTATAATATGATGGATGTGCTCGTTTAACCATATACAATATCACTATTTTCACCCAACCATAGGTCGAAGCCACCCCCGAGCACCTTAACCTTGATAGAGAATCATTCTAGAAGAAAACCCTAGGCTAGATAGCCAAAAAAGATAGCGCACCTCTATCCAAGGATAACGCACCAAACAAGAGTAACAAGATCTGATCAGAGAGTCCAAACCATAACCAAGAGAGAGTCCAGGACAAAACTGAAATATGCTAGCTGTAATGGCATCTCTCCTCCAAACTTGCACACAAACTGTCCAACTGCAGTGCGCACAAGTGTTTCTTCTGTAGTTCTGAGAATGCCTGCCAGAATGAAGACTAGCCTCCTGTATTTATACTAAAATTGGAAAACTGCTTGGGCCGACTTCTCATTCTGGGTGCCTAATTACTTAGTATATAATATTTCCTTTAGTCGACTTCTTCTCTTGGAGGTTAATAACCTAATACAAATTATCCTCTTGAGCCGACTTGTCTTCTAGGGTTATTAGCCAACTAATTAGGGTTTCTACTTACTTCCTGAAATATTTTATTCTCGTCAATTTTACACATGGATGTAAATACCTCCCGCGGCTACCATAATATCAATAAATCCATATTTTGGGCATCTAAAGGGATTTTCAACCTCTCCTATTGTTGCAACTCTTCATTACTAGGGCCTTGTTGCAGATGATTCTGAATTTTGGACAAGCTCTGCAATAGCACTACATTCATCTCAGCCTGCTAAGCATGGGCTCTCATGAGTCTTTCATTTTTTTCCTTTAGTCTTTTGATAGTGGCTACCAAATATGGAGGGGTTTATCTATCCCTTCGGCCATTGGATTCCTCATCTCTAAAGTGTGATAGGTCTTCCATGTTGTGTTGCACCATTCACTTCAAGTGGTCTACATTTTGAAATAGAAAAACATTGTTAGTCATTACATTAATCAACTTCATAACATGCATTTTTGGCATAATAAAAATTTTCTTAGGCAATTTAAGTAGCCTTGGCAACCCATTCAAGATTAGAGTTTTAACTCGGCTCTGATACCACTCTGTAACACACCCGACCCCCTAACCCTTACTTAGGTTGGTGGGGCGTCTAAATTTCCTCTTCCTCAACTCAATTCTTTTCTATCTCTAATTTTTATAGATGGATTCTACTCACCGAGATATTTACATCAGTTGTAACTATATTCAAAACCAATCTCTAAATCGAAAGTTACATGTCAGCACCCTCGTTGGCATAACATCACTTCTCCCTTTCCTTTGTTTCTTTAATGCCTCAAACTCCCAACGATCTGTCTCAATCTTCCCTTCGCACCATATCTATGGTTGTCTATAGCTCTAGGACTTCTTCATCGTGAGACCCCCCTTTTCTCCTCACCTCTCAATTTTAAACTTTCAACAACCTCACCCTTCAACGTATGGTTGAGATTCATTCACCACACCAAATTGATGATTGCAACCTTCCCTGATTCAACATAAGGTTTTCCTCTGGACAACTGTTTGAAATTGAGATTTAACCAACTTCATAGATCCATTAATGGCTTTACCAAGTATTAAAGAGTTTTGGGACTTACTTTGAGACCACTAAGACTTTATAACTTCATTGAAGGGGAGTTATTTTATATCTTGCAATATTTCCACCTAATATTTTGGGTGATCTCTCAGGATTAAATCCCTTTTCATCAATACAAGGGTTCTTCTAGGACCGGGGTATTCCAATCACCCTCCAATTAAAGATTTTGTCCATATATTGCAAACCTTCCTCTTAAGGCTACAAGACTCTCCAAACCATTTGGTATCCTTACAATGAGTGTTCATTTTCATGATTTATCAATTTGACAGAGAAAATAAACAATCACATTCCATTTCACTCAAGATTTCAACCATTCAATACATATTTTTCACATTTAATAATCAAACCATAAACAACATATATATGATATTAGACATCAAGCCAAGTTAGACACTTATATGTTTAGTGAATGTGACAACCATCCAAATGAATGAGAGAGGACACCTTTCCTCCCAATCTTAGGCCATGCTACAAAGTACTTTCCTATAGCATGCCACCCCCGTGCCAAGCCATGATATCACAAGGGAATGATTCATCTGGTTTTTCAACTCGGAATGATCTAAGAAGGTTACTCTCCTTCTGCCACTGACAACAACAGAAATTACCTCCTTTCCACTGAGCTCAAGGCTTCCACATGTTTATCAGGTACCTCCCCAACTAGATTTCTTATGCACAAGGGATCCCCTTCTCAAATATACAATCCCTCGGTGACCTCCCCTTACCAGTGTCAGTTTCTATCCAGTAAGTACCAAGTTGCGACCCTCTATTTCTCTAGTCTACATCCGAGTCTCCTTTGTTTCAAGGTGGTCATCAATATTTTAGACGAGATTCCCATCTTCTTCAAGGAAAGCTCTCTAATTTCTTCTTTTCTTTGTGTCTGCACCAATGAATGCCTCGGTTCACTATGTCATCAACCCCTTAGTTTGTTGCTCAATTTCTCTACTCCAGATTGTTATCCTCTCTGCAATGCATTCTCTCTTCTTTGTATATGTCCACGTCTATTGGTCTCTCTCCAATAGTACACTTGGTGACCAATGTTCTCTCTCTATATATTTCCTCCTCTTACTCTTATGGTGATGTTTTCCACCTTTTTCCTCTTCTTCCACTAATCCCTTGGAATTCTCATGGCTTCCGATAAACACGGCCTACTTTTTGTGGTTTGTAATCTTGAAAGGGTAATTATCTAGTTTTCATGTTCTTTAGGTCATTTAGTTGACTCTTTTCTTTCTTCAAGAGACCACAACTGTCAGCAGTTATTAACTTCCTCAACCACCAATCTGATTTCCATAACTAGTCACATGGTTCCATGCGGATCTGGGTATGTTGGTAGGCATGTTTTTATGTTTTGCAAGCATATGTTGGCTTGCTAAGAAAGCTTTCTATTTTATTAACTAAAAAATCTTAACTTCACTTCACCAATCCACTTCATCAATTCCACCTATGATATCATGGCTAGTACTTTCAAGGCCTTTCTTCCTTAGTCAGATGCCTAATGTTTTTCATTGATGAAAATAGAATTACAAGCTCCATAAACACAATATATGAAGTCTTAAAATAATTACAATCATGGGGAGAAACAGGGTGTTACATTTCATCTTTTGATCCATCAACTTTTCCATTTTATCTTCCATTTCCATTTTAAGGGTTTCTTGTGAACATGTGAAATAAAAATTTCTCAACACATCATCATCCATGCCATAAAATTGGCTCCTAAATTGGGATATCTTGTGCCCTATGTCTATCTTCACATTTTTCAGTAGTCATGGATGAACTCTCTAGAGGTTTAGCAGGTGTAGAATTGTTTCCACCACCTCTTGCCATGTAAGGCACAAAAAATATTTACCTAGAGTTATCCTCTATGTTCTCTTTATTAAACCCTTCGAATCACTCAAATAGATATTCCAATAAAAACTTATGCAAGTTTCAAGTCATCCTACCTTTTAAAACCCTAATTTGGAGATTGTCTTGTAGGTCAACCTTGCACTTGATCTAACTTTGAATTCATTTCACTACTAAGTCTAAAATTTCAACTTGTAGCGTCATGTTATTCCTTCTCTACGATGTCATAGGTCCCACTAAATTTTGACGTGCAAAGAAAAAAGTTATGATAACTTTCCCCACGCGTTGATTTTGACATCTTTCAGGAGAGAAAACTTGTAAATATTCCATGAGTTCAGTTTTGTATATATAATTATGAAATTTGGATCTAAGACACCATGGTCTATCTTCTTTCAAAATCCATTAGTGGAACTCGATTTGAATCTCTTTAGGTTCATGGATGACAATTTTACCAAGAAAATCTATCTGAGAGTAGTTTCAGGACTAGTAAAAAAAACCCTAACTTCCACAACTTGTAACTTGAAAAATGTAACAAACCAAAATATAAAATTTTGATATAATGTACTTATATATGTGCTCTCGGTACCTTGAAAATTTTGTACACTGAAAATTCTTTGAAACAAGTATAGTGAAAATGGTAAAATGACTCGTTTGAAGGATCCCAACCAAGGATTGTACACTCTAATATCAAATGTTATGTACCAAATACCCCAAATAGCATAAAAATAGAAAGATTAAGTAAATCCACTTCTCGAGAATGAAAGAGAATGAATGAACAAGAATCCTCTTCAAGGGGGAAACCTCATTCTTCAATATAAAAAATGCAGAGGATGAGATGATATCTAAAACTAGGTATCATTTATATATTTAGGAGACAAAGGATACAATTAAAATTAAGGGGCCTATTCAACCATTAAAGGTCTTATCTTACCAATAATGACAACACCACTATAACAATAGAAATGTATTGTCTCAATATGTAGGGCTCAATATCCCCCATCCTCCTATAGATTTTATCTGAGACAACCTCTACCATTGGATCTAAGGGATTTACTTATAGTCATTTTTGCCTACCTAAATGTAGTGAAAGCATCTATTTCTTATCCACCAAGAATTCTTTTTGGAATAAATACAACTGACATCCAATATAATTAGGTGGCCTCCAAGACTGATGTGACCAAATTTGGTCTTCCACTAATAGATAATCATTTGTTATACCAATTCTCGATCTTCTTATCGATTTTTAGACTAGACAATCCCAATGTTATACCTTGTAATCATTGGCCCTAAGTTTGTAACATAGATATTTCATGTTGCTTTAAAAACATCTAATTTATTAAAGGGAAGAAAAGTCATAACATTATGTTCTTTTGTCTACACCACCATAAAAGGAAATAATAGATTTGGGTACATTTGTTTACATACCTATAGTTGCACAAAAGAGAGACAATGGTGTCTCAATTACATCGACATCTTGAATAGATCCATCCATAAACAAAAGTATGCCATCAAAAAATAATATATGGGTGACTATCACATCCTACTTAATTTTGACACCTCAACAATCAATTTTTTTAGCTATCTTCCAAGACCTTTAACAACCAATAAGAATGATAGAGCGGAGAGAGGGCATCCATGTCTCAAACACCTTGTTAGTTTGAAGAAATTGTTGGTTGATCCATTAATGAGGGCCAAAAAATAAAAAATTGGTACATAGTCCTCCACCCACTGAATGAAAGAAACCCCAAATCCCACATGAAGACGAATAATCTTGAGAAACATCCAACTAACTTTGTCATGTGCCTTGGAAAGGTAAAATTTTACCACAAAAATTGATTTCTTTTTCATTTTGATGGCAAGGAGAGTATTTCGTGTTGGGAATGCAAATTAAACAACATTTTAGGAAGCAAAAACGTTCCTTTAATTGACATAGATAAGATTGTATTTAACTCTAGGCTATCGTATTGTATATGTAATTACACAAAGAAATAAGCACAAAATAATCAAAAGAGGAAGGGTTATATTTCTTGGGAATATTAGCAATAAAAGTGGAATTAAAAGCATCAAGCATTCTCATTTTAATTCATGATTTCCTAAAAACTTTCCAAATATTAGCCTTTATAATGCCATAGAACCCCAAGCAAAATTTGACAAGCCATCCATCTAGACCTAGGGCTTTGCCTCTCTCAAAGGATTTGAAAACAACTAGTAGTTATTCTGAAGTGATAGGATTCATTAGGTTGGTATTTTTTTCTTCAATGATGATCCTCCCAAAATACGAGGATGGAGCCATTGCCTCCCCTATGTTTTCCCCTTTCAAGTTCTGTGTTTATATCTCTATAGTGGGAGACAACAACGTTAACTATGTCCTTGAAATATTTACATATATCACCTTGGCTATTTCAAATGGACCATTTAGTATTTTGAGATTTCCTAAATTGTACAAGGTGATGGGAAAACTTAGTATTTTAATTTCCTTCTTTCACCCTGTTATCACAGAATTTGGCACTTGTGCAAAGCCTTCACAAGATTCCAAACTTGTGTAAATAATTGGAAGTAAATGCTATTGTCACCTAGGAAATCACTTCCCTCATTTTAGTGAAGGACGAGTCCAACATAAGGGACACTTCCATGATGACCTCAAGGGATCCTATAGAAACTAGATTAGTCGAGCCTGTGGCACCCTATCTTGGTCACCTCAAAAATGATAAGGTAGGTCTGGGGAAATGTGAAAGGTTAATAAGAGTTTGGACAAGGTGATTGGTTGACGCATATAAGATAAGTTTACCAATGCATAAATCACAATGACCAAGTCTAACAAATGCATAATCACCTCTAGAACACTAGTTATTAAGCAAGTAGGTTGTTGTAGTAAAATTTATAACATTAAACAATGTTATACCAACAAAGAATGTTTTGTAACAACAACAAGAAATCAACTTTCAAAAATAGTGATTAAAATCTTAGAATATATCCCTTATCGAGTAGAACAAGATCCAATAGATAGATAATGATTCTAACAAATTTTAACCACAATATTAAGTATGTTATCAACCATTTAATCAATCCTTACTGATTGTAGCAAACATTTATAACAAAAACAAAAGGTTCACTTATTTTTCCAAGAATTGAGTTAGTTTGAGGGTTGGAAGTTAGTAGGGTATCTAAATACTAGGTTTCTTTGATAGAGAGAGAGAGAGAGAGAGGTAAGTTTGAAGGTTTGTACCACTTTGAGAGATCAAGACTAGTGTCGTTGTGTTCCTTTGGGTAAATGGAGTTAAGCAACGCCATTGATTATATAGACAAGAAGAGATGGAAGTTTGAAACCCTGAGGCTCGAGCCTTATAGGCCTAGGATCAAAACTCAAAAAGACAAACCCTAAGTTTTATGGCCTTATAAACCCTAAGTGTCATCTCCTTTTCTAGGACGTCTAACTTCAAGATTCAAGTGAACTAGGTCAAATCCTAAAGTTTATGGTCTTATAAACCCTAGATCTTGAACTATACAAGACAAAGCCCTGGGGGATAAAGACTTTTAATCCCTAGAACTAGGTTTTAAATGCTTCCACAAACAAGATGAATGAAAACAGGGAGTGGGATAAAGACTTTTAATCCATCCTAAGGCTTCTAATAAAAAGAACCTATCATACAAGGTAACATTCAACACTTTAACAACATAGAGCATTCACCAAAATACACCATGAACAATCACTTGAAGAAGAAGACTTACTTATCCAAGTCATGCATGAGGAAACCCTAACTCAAAGATCATCCATCAAAATAAGAAAAATCATCCACAATACTATCCTTTCAAGGGTGCCCATAATTACTCCATAGAAAAAGATAACATAAGAGAGGAATAGAAGTGATGTCTCACAGGTGATGAGTTACGATTTGATACAATGGAGTGCTAGCCTCTTTATATGAGGAAAACCTAACACAATTGTCCACATAAACATATTAAACAACTATAAATCCACGATACAAGTAGGGCCAACCCCTCAAGTAGCCTCAAACAATATATAACATACTAACACACCAAAATAAGCCCTCTAAAGCCACATGTGTGGGTGATGCCATGCTCTAAGAAGGTGTAGGAGGCCTCCAAAATCCACGTCTCATCATCAAAGATACCAAGTATGGTGGAAGGTTACCTCTCCTCATCAAAGGTTATGTCTCATCATCAAAGGTTGATGCTCATCAAAGTGGTGCCCCAATGGAAAGAAAGCCCCAAACCATGAAGGTGTCATGACGTCATCATCCCTATGCTCAATGTCCAAGTTGACAATATTAGCATCCAAGATGCAATGAAGGTGCATCACATCTTTGAATGGTGTACAATCATGTGCTAGTGCAACATCCTCCATGAACAATCACTTGAAGAAGAAGACTTACTTATCCAAGTCACTATGCATGAGGAAATCCTAACTAAAACATCATCCATCAAAATAAGACAAAGCATCCACAATATTATCCTTCCAAGGGTGTGCATAAGTAATCCATACCAAAATATAAGATAAGAGAGGAATAGAAGTGATGTCTCACAAGTGATGAGTTATGATTCGATACAATGGAGTTCTAGCCTCTTTATATGAGGAAAATATAGCACATTTATCCACAAAAACATATAAAACAACAATAAATCCATGACACAAGTAGGGCCAACCCCTCAAGTAGCCTCAAACAATATATAACATACTAACACATAAAAATAATCCCTCTAAAGCCACATGTGTGGGTGGCGTCATGCTCTAAGAAGGTGCGGGAGGCCTCCAAAGGCCATGTCTCATCATCAAAGGTGCCAAGTAAAAGGTCATGTCTTTCCATCAATGGTCTCAACTCATCAAAGTGGTGCCCCAATGGTAAGAAAGCCCCAAACCATGAAAGTGTCATGACATCATCATCCATATGCTCAATGTCCAAGGTGACAAGATTAGCATCCAAGGTGAAATAAAGGTGCATCACATCTTTGAATGGTGTCCACTCATGTGCTAGTGAAACGTCCTCCATCCAATACCTAGTGACCTCTGGGGAACAATGCCCAAGGTGTGGACTTCCTGCCCATCTGTGTGCTGGAAAACTTTATATATAAAGTAAAAATCCCATCTATCCATCGTCAAATGTCTAAAATGTGTGAGAGACTGTATCGGAGGGATCCAAGTCATTAGGTGGCCCAACGCTCTACATCACACGTCATGCATCCTACATAAAATGCAAAATTTATCGGGTGAAATCACAAGGATGTCCTCCAAAATACCATGCCAGGTACACCCAAGTCAATCAAATCCATAGAATTAAATCAAACAAACAATCATGAGGGGCAATAGTCCTTAGAATCATACAAAGTAAGCCATATATTAATACAAAATCCAAATGAACAATTCTCATTAGGTATCCCCTTCAAACTTCACATTAGCTCAAGACTTTGTGCAATTTGGCAAGTTTAGGTATAGGAGGACCATTAAAATATATTATTAGGTGTGCCAGTACCCAAGTAGAGAGATATTTCCTGACATGACCCATCAAAGATATGTAGTGAATGTGAGGTGGTCATGGGGTTTACTTCTAGGCATGGGGTCATTAACATGCAAGACAAAGTATGGACTCACCTCCATGAGTGCCTTTGTAGAGGGTGTGATTGGCACTTAAGTTACCCTTTCCTCGGCGCTTTTTGCATTCCAAACCCCTTATTTTCCTTTACTTTATTTATTTGATTCACAAGTCCCCTTAAAAAAGGTTTCAATCATTTATTAGCACTTTCATTTGCTTTTCATTTGGGATGTATTCAAGTCCTCTTTAATTGATAATGTGTTTATTAGAATTAGAACTAGGGGTGAATGCCATTAATGAGAGGGTAGAGCTCAAGTATGGACTATAGATTTTGAATGCCCTCATTATTCCTGCCATTGCATTTTATTCATGGTTTATCTTAACTTTATTTATTTATTATTGTCCAGCTACAATCTAACTCTGGGCCTTTAGCCCCTTCTTTTGATAAGAGAATGAGGTATGTTCCCTTTTGGTGTACATGTAACCACCATTACCCAAAATGCGGGAGGATGGAAAAAACATGGATGGAAAGTGGTAAGTATGATCATGAATAGTATTCTATCCCTTTCAAGGAACCCCCAGTAGTATCCTTGTTCCCAAAGAGTGACAACATGGGACAAGGACACTAATAATGACCACCAAGGTGAAACAAGGAAAAAAGAATAACTTCCTAAGCTTATGATCCATTATCAAACTTCAACCCATGATCCTCACTCACATGCCAAATACATTAAATATGACACTTTATATGAAATAAGGACTAATGTACATCATAATGTGCTAGACCACACTCTTCTAGTGAGCCATGTCGATCAGGTATGATGAGTTGTGTTGATGAGGAGAGAGGCATCTGAAGGTATGATGGGTTGTTGCTTGTGATAATATTGATCATCATTTTCGATATCATTGTCTTCATTGCAGACCATGAGACATGATCTCCTCCAGTTGCCCCTAGGTGAGAGGGGGTAACACACCCATTTTTCCCACTCAACATTCACCAATTCGCTTCCTCCCATCTCAAAAGTTTATTTCTCTCCCTCTAAGACCTATAACTCTAAATTTTCCTCTTCTGACAGCACAACACACCTTCTAATATCCAATATAGATTCCATCTTTTTTTATATATCTTGGAGTTTGTGCTCAAATTTTAAGAAATTATCTTTGACCCACTCTTTTTGTGTACCTTGATATGCATGAAATTTTGATGGAACCAGATGATTGCATGCATGTTTTTCCTAGGGTCATAATTTTTCAATTCTTTCTTGACCATGTATTGGAAAGATTCATAATACAATTATGTGGGATTGAACTTAAAGGGGATGGGAGTTGTTTTCATCCTTGATCCACTTGTAACAAATTAGGGTGGTGATCATATATAGTGTCTACCCACACCCATTATCTATACTTGTAAAAACTAACCAGTATATTCCTAGAGCACAAAAAATGGTCCCATATACCCTAGATTATTTTTTCCTCCAAATAGGGTTCATAACAAAACATTTTCCATCTAATAGGTGCCCATCTTAAAATAAATTCATGAAATAGGTGGTCAAATAGTCTAGTCTTATCGAGTCTCCCCAAGTGACATTCTCCTTCCTTCATTGTCAGATTAAGATCAACCCCGCATATCAAGGTCTCTTCTCTAAAACATATGAAGACATCATATTTTCCCAGAGGTCCTTAATTTATACATTGGGCTCATAGATATTTACAAATAGAATCACCTTGCCACTTTCTTTTGAGTAAAGTATGGTAACAAGAGTCGACTACATATCTACAATCTCCCTGCACACAAAATTAGGATTTGTAGGGACCAGAAATTAACAAGCCTAATAAAATTCATACAACTACACATAAAATTTCAAACATAGAATTTATTTCAGTGCATAAATAATTCATTTAGCTTCATATAAGCATATAATATTCAGCAGAATTTAAAATTTATCTACAGCATGAAAATAACTCAGCAAATTCATAAATAAAATACCTCCTTCTGATGTTAATTCCCGCTGATATGGTTGTCCTTTCCCTGTTGCCTTGCCCAGCCTGATGCACTGACCAAACTCTGCCCAAACCAACTAACCTCCCAGCCATCTAGGAGTAGCATGTCTGACTCCCTAGCTCCAAGATACCTAAAGGAATCAGGGCCCCCGTGCCCAAAACCCCCAATAACCCAGTGCCCCCTGCAATGGTTCACCAAAAACCCCCAAAATCGAACTCCTCCAACCAAACAATATGCCACAGAAAATACAATGCTCCTCCAAAATGCTTCCTTCCTCCAAAATAATCATCCCCTCTATTTCCCGTAGGACTCTTCCGCCATATCCCCCCTTCACCGACTCTCCTCCCCTTCATTAATTTCCTTATCTCCTCCTTTATTACCTTATCCCCTTCTTTATTATCTTATCCCCTCCTTTAGTATCTTATCCTTAATTTAATGCTTCATTTTCCCCCCTGCATACGTAAAGTATTTAATTAAATAAATTAAAATTATTAAGCCCCTTTAATTCATTACACAACCTTTAATGAGTCAATTGATTAATAAATAAGTAATTAATTAATATTATTAATACTAATCATTGTTTAACTAAAACCATATTAGGACAATTAATTATCTAATTAATTTTACTTAATAATCCCTATGCATCTATTTAACCAGGGTTGTTACATACACCCACCCTTCAGGAAACTTCATCCCGAAGTTAAGGTATCTCATGGTACAAAGGAAAAGAAACACGGTTCACACATTCATAACAATTAACCGACCCTATTAGTAAGTAAGTCAAGAAACTCATACATACTAGTGTATATGTACAAGAAATGCATGTGTAGCTAGTACATACAAGTCTCGTGCATGTACTAATAATCAATAACTATCACCCTTTAGTAATTTGTGTATGCATCCAATCCAATCAACAAGACTAGTCTTTTATAAAAGACAATAAACCAATCAAATGTTTGCGAAATCCTTTAATTACAATTATCCTAATTCAACAATTTTATTTAGATAACTATGGTTTAGTTACGTAATTATGAATATTCATATATACACATTTTCTTTTTAGAAGGGAAAACATTAAATTCCACCATCGGACAAATCTCCATACTTTCTCAACTATTTCTACTCATCCTTCCTCCCTAACTTACTTCCATCTTCAATCCTATCCTTCCTCTGTTGGACTATCTTGGAGCATCAACTATATTGACCTAACTCCAAATAGAACCCATAAATAGAAGTGCCACTATCTCGACCAAGCATCCCCAGCAGGCAACTGACAGTCATCATCACACATCTAGGGGAGCGTGAGCTAACATCGTCCTCCCATGACTTCAAGTTTCGGAGGATACATGGTGGGAAATGCCTCCACCCCTCCTAATCATAACTAGGGTCCACACCCTACAATGGAACATACAGTGGCACCGTGTTGTTGGGAGTTTTGTCATCGTTTACTCAGTTTTGGGCAGTCTCATCACCTGAAATCCTACACTGGTCCACATATCATAGAAATGCATCCAAACCAATATAATTTCACATACAAATATTCATACCATATTGTTTCTCGGCTAGTGGTCATGATATCCACTTTCATCATCATTATCCCTTGGCTATTTCATAGCCCATAACCTGCAGATTAGTCTGTAACACAAACTCATACATTTCTATGCATTATCATCATGTAATTGCATACAATCATCATTTCAATTCGGTATCCTTGTACCAACAACTTAACATCAAGGTTTTCAAGTTAGAAATAGATCTCATAATATCCCATAATTCAATTTCGACACCCATTCATAAAATTATCATTTATCAAATAGATTGCATCATATCCAACACCATTATACTAGCATTTAAACCTTCATAGGATTCACATTCACACAATATGTCACATCATGTCCATCATCATCAATAACACTTAAACATTCATAAATTTACATTCACATAGTAGATCGCATTATATCCATCATCATCAATAACAATTAAACATTCATAAAATTTACATTCTCACAATATATCGCATCATAACCATCATTATTCAAATACATATAACATTCATAAAGGTTCATACCTCTTAAAAGTTTAAGTGTAACATTTAATAGTTTCACTGTGAGTAGAAAATAAAAGTGTAGGCCTCAGGTAATCCTGGTTGTCTAAGTCAAAAGTTGGTGTTACATACAACCAACCTTCGAGAAACATATCCTCAAGGTGGTCAAAAAAGTGAGGGATAGTCTCATCGTAGTGTCTCAGTATCTTCCCAAGTAGCAGATCCTGGACTATACTTGTCCCATTGGACCTTAATTTGGTCTACCAGACGGTTCCTAAGTTGTCGAACTCTACGGTCCAATATGCGTAATGGTTCTACCGTGAGAGTTCCCATGCCCGATACCTGCAATTCCTTCCAATTTGGTTTATGTGATTCATCAGCAACATAATGACGTAAAACAGATACATGAAAAACATTATGAGTTTTATGCAAGTGGGGTGGCAGTACGAGATGATAGGCAACGGGTCCAATTTTCTCTTGGATTTTGAACGGTCCTATAAATCGAGGTGACAACTTTGTCCCCT
>ML777350.1:1048849-1063640 GCA_009831015.1 Picea engelmannii
CTTGGGAAAGTATTTCCATGGATTTTGTTGGTGGTTTACCTATGTCGAGAAGAGGTCATGATTATCTTTATGTTGTGGTTGATCGTTTTAGAAAGATGTGTATATTGATGCCTTGTACTAAGCAGGTAACAGCAGAACAAACGGCAAAGTTGTTATTTCAAAATGTTTGGGTGCATTTTGGTTTGCCCAAGTCCGTTATTTTTGATCGGGATTCTCGATTTGTTGGAGGTTTTTGGTCGAGTTTGTGGGCACTCATGGACACCAAGCTTAAGAAGAGCACAGCTTTTCATCCGTAGACAGATGGTCAGACAGAGGTGGTGAATCATACAGTGGTACATCTTCTTCGTGCTTATTGCAGTAAGCATCCTAAGCTTTGGGATGAACATTTACACTACGTTCAGCATGCGTACAATCGAACTAAGCACTCTTCGACTCAAACGTCGCCATTTGAGGCATGTTTTGGCTATTTGCCCAAGTCACCTTTAGATTTCATCTTTGGGAAAGATATTGTTGTTGATGGGAAATATGATATTGATCGGGCAGAGAAGTTCATTGAACAAATTCAGTCGATACATCAGGTGGTGCAAGAGCAGTTGGAAAGGAGTCAGGCTAAGTACAAAACAAGACATGACAAGCATCGTGTTGATCACAGTTTCGAAGTTGGTGATGAAGTGTGGATTTACATCAGCAAGGAGAGGCTTAAAGGAGAAGGTAAAAAGTTGAAACCAATTCGATATGGTCCTTTCAAAATTGTCGACAAGATTGGTAATAATGCTTTTTGTTTAGATTTGCCTCCATATATGCAGATGTATGCAGTTGTTAATGTTGAGAATTTGAAGTTGTATGAGCCTCCATTGATTGATGATCAAGGAGAGCATGTTCAGATTCCTTCCATAGATTATTTCTCTCCAGAGTATCTAATAGAACTGCAGGAAGACACCATCCTTGACAGGAGAATGCGAACTTCGAAGCGAGGAAATGTGGAGTATCTGTGAGTTGGTCTTAAAGGGACGAATCCAAGCAAAGCCAAGTGGATTGAGGTTGAAAGGGTGAGGGAACTATACCCTCATCTTCACATAGACTGAGATAGTCTTTTGGAGGTCCAAAAGCTTCCCAATGGGGAGGTGTGATCAGGGGATCAAATTTTGCTCAATTTTCAAAGTGCTCGGAATTTGACGAAAACAGTTTCATTGCGTATGTCTCGTCTTCCTGATTCCGGTGGTATATTTACTTTCTCAAACGGAGTCAGTATGGAGAAGATATCGCGATCTGTTCACCAAGCCAAACATGCAAAAATTTGATGATGATTGTACCTGTCCGTACGGTCCGTACAGTCCGTACGGTCTGACGTGGCAGGGCCATACAGACCGTACGGTGGTGACGTGGCAGATGTTGATTGGTTGATTTTGGGCGAGTCGGATGTTGACACATGTCATTGGGTGGCCAATAATAGGAGGACACGTGGCCTAATCCAAGGGCGCCACGTGTCACTCACTGGTTGGCTAAGGAGTTCTATATACAAAATATTGGAGGCTGCGGGGTTCGACCCCCGGACCTCTCCTCCACATAGTGTATTTACAAACTCCAATAACCAACTTGTCGTCATTTATTCCTTGCAAGGAATATGGATTGCATTGTATTTAAGTTTGGTCATAGTATTAAATGGAAAAGGGGCGGGCCGGGGCTTAGCCCCGACCCATGGTTCCATTGACCAACACATATAACCGTGTATTATCATTGTAATGACCGCGCGCGAATCGTATACCATATATGTAACATATATTACCATTGTATATGCCACTCCATTGTATATGCACGGGGTTTGGAATATGGCCCGTGGTTTTTACTATTTGCATATGCCCACGAGTTGGGGGCGCGGAGGGGTTACACGGTTGTGTAACCAACTAACCACCTATTTTCCAGAACCACAATCATATGCGCCATACGCCCAGGTGCCGAGGCGGTTAGGGGCTGGCGCGCCCTTAACCGTCCTACGGTTTGCACCGTTGGCGCGGTTGTGCCCGGTGCTGGGTTTTTGCGCTTAAAAGAGCATGTGAGCCAGGTTCATTCAAAGAGGGTGCGAATTGTAGAACCAGAGACAGCAAGATTGAAGAGGGAGACTTCCAGGAGGCCTAACTTCTTCATTTTTCGACCGATTGAGGTGTCGAAAGAGCCCAGACAGGGGTTTTGGGACGCTGGGAAGCCATTGGTGCAGTCGGTTTGTCAGTTTGGGCATTGTAAGACATGTTTTTGAGCAATTTTTGAGCAATTAATAATAATGATCCATTGGAAGCTGGACCAGGAGATGTAGCCCAGAAGAGGGGTGAACTCCTTTATCAATTGTTGTGCACATGTGTTTATGCTCAATGTTTATGTTGTTGTCTATGTATAATTTACATAAGTAAACCTTTATTTTATGTGTTGCAAACTGGTCCTTTTGCTTTAAACACATAACATTTCACTTGCAATAAGTTTTCAAGTTTTTCAAGTCTTCTTTCATTTTTAGATCAATGGAAGACATATATTTCGTGGTTAAGAGGCTCGCAAATGGGAAAGCTAAGGACATCGAAGGATACCGAGCTAAAATTTCTAAAATCAAAAGTCCTATCCTAATCCCTCACATACACAAGCTCTTCAATTTAGGAGTCAAGCAGGGCTTCCCTAAACCCTGGACTCAAAGCCTCATTGTACCTATTTTTAAAAGTGTGGATAAAAACATTCCCTATAATTATAGGATCATTATGATTAGCTCCATTTTAGCCAAGTTGTACTAAATTATTTTGGAAAAGTAGCTTAACCTATGGCTAGAAAGCCCCAGAAAAAGATCTAAACGCTAGACGAGATAAGAGATATCATCCAACTGTGGACGACCTTTTGCATTTAGGATCATTGCGGAGGAGTGTCAGAATAATAAAACCAATCTCTTATGTTGTTTCATTGAATTTAGAAAATCTTTTGATATAGTACCCAGGACAAACCTTTGAGATAGGTTGGAAGAGATAAAAGTGTCTTTTGAGTTGAGGGTCATTGCAATAAGGTTGTATGAGAACGTTATTGTTAAGTTTAGGAGCATTGAGGGCTTATTAGAAGAAATTATGTGTAATATTGGAGTCAAACTAGGTTGTCCCTTTTCCCCTGCCCTTTTTGGCATATACATTGACAAGTTAGAATATTGCTTGGAAGAAGCAGGTTGTGTCGACCAAACTCTCACTGGTATATTCATCAATCTTCTTATTGGCATTGATGATATTGTTCTTATGGCAAGGACTCCCCACGATCTTGGCAAGAAACTAAGAATCATTAAGGAGTTTTGTCACAAAATGGGTATGATAGTTAATACTAACAAAACAAAAGTCATGATACTTAAACCAATAAGATCACCTGCGATACTTTCGTATATGACAACAACAACCTAGAGGAAGTTCCTTCTTACAAATATATCAGAATATCATCATAATTCATGGAGTCTTTAAGTACTCCTGACTGCCTATGGGAATATTTGCACCATCATGCCTATTTTCTCCCTTAGGATGTATTCACTGAGAAAATGTCTTATGACCAATTCTCGATTGAATGTAAGGATTTCATACCCCCGGGACATGTGGATTGGTTCAAAAACCAAATTACTTCTCTGAATGCCTTTGAGGAAGGCAATGTGGAAGGAACAATGGAAGGAAGTTCTTAAAATAGAGGGTGCGCAAGAAATCTCGACCCATGGACCGCCATCGATTTCTTGCTTGCTTACATTAGGGAAGGGTCATCTAATAGCTTTCTAAGGTGTTGTGTTCACTCTTTATGCACCAGAAATATCTTTGTTTCATATGGGTGATAAGCATGCATCTTTATGGTTGGTTCGAACGACTTAAAATAGCATTTTCGGTTGTTCTATGGCCACTTAATCCCCCTTTGAAGATGCTTTTTTCAGGGTGTTTCAATAGCCTTTGTCTCTACAGACAATCCCCAAAAAATGATGAAACCTAAACCGGTAATATTGATTTTCTAGAGAGAGTCATTTGGGAAGGTTCTGTAAGGCGGGTTGGTTCTATACAATGTCAATTAGACACATGGGGTATCTGATATGCTACACCCCGCAAACCCATTGTGAAGAATGATTGGTGTTCAGGTTGTTGTAACAAATAACCACAACCTACATCACCCTAACCAGTGGCAATAGTCAGTTTCAGTGTAAGTGCCATGTGCCTCAACCCGATAGTGTTGCACTACTAAATGGAGTGCTCAAATTGTGTTGCTAGTCTGTTGTTTTCTGCATGCCCCGAACTTGGTTAAGGGACCTTAGATGTGAGTGACTAATTCATAATGGTTACTTCTACACTATTGAATTGAATGGATTTGATCTTTGAAAATGAAAGGCCCTCTAAAGCGAGCTTTCTAGCTAGTTAGGACACCTAACTTAATTTGTTCAAAGACTTTGATGTCATGGTTGTTCACATTCTAGAACTTAGAATTTCTATTTTGATTTTCTTTCCCCTGGCAAGACTTGGCTAGGATGGTTTGATTGCTTGGATTAGATTTCCAATGGCTTAGATCTCTTTACCGTGCTCAAAGATATTTTGTCGCATATATGTATGACTTGTCTTATGACTTGGATTAATATCCTATAAAACTAGTGGGAAGATTTTATGGCCCAACTTGTTATTTAGGAAGGGAAGTCCCAAACCCACAAATTGGATTTAGAAAGCCGTATGTGGCCAATTAGGGTCTCCCCTGTCGTTGACTTAGTGAAATTGAATTCTTTGTTTAGATGCAAAGTACCAGTGTCTAGACTGTCAGATCTCGTGTACCTTGAGTAGAACTTCACAGTGATAACCATATTAAAATATATTGGATAGGTGGGAGGTAGTGACACACAATGTCTAACCAATCCTAAAATACCACTCTTTCATTTTAGGATGTCTAACTACCTGAACTCATATGATATGGGTGGGACACTACTAGGTGGCTAGTTTCTCTATGGCGAATATCTCTTAAAGAGTAACATAGGTGTGCAAAGGTAGGCTCAAGCGAATATATTTCTTGTGAGCTACATGGTATAAGCCTACTTGATTGTTGGATTGAATGGTCAATCAAACATGAAATTCAGCCATAGTGATCTGAGAGTCCCGTGTGGAAGGGATCTTACTCAACATATCAAAGGTATGTCGGGGATAGCCTAATATTTTTATTGTTAATAATAGAAAATGCATTTAGGGGAGATCTGTAAATGGTAGATCATGATGAATCCTAGTCGATGATAGTGAGGTAAGGTGAACTGAAGTGGAAACAACAAAGTGGAACAAAGCATAAACACATGAAAAATGAGCATAGTGAGTGTATGAATGACATAAATATATTTGGGAACACTTCAGCAGCTTAGCATCTAAGATAAGGCATGCTCAAACACTAATAATAAAATGATCAGGAAGATTGAATATCTAAGGAAAGCCTCACACATAATACATGTGCAAGTGCATAACATTAATGGGATGTGGAAAAGGTTCACTAGGTACCAAGGTTATAGGCCCCTAACTTATTAGTAGTAGTGATTACATAGGGACCCAACTAATTGGGCTCGAGCTTGTCTTAGGAGTCTTGGTTTGCAATAGCTATAAAGTCTTGTTGCAAGACTAAGTCTCCTATAGTCAATTCATGAGGTAAAACCCTCTTATTATAAGCTTTAGCAATCCACCTATAATATTGATGCATGTGAAAAAGGGTATTTAGGCGCTTATCATCTAAGGTATTTAGCTCAATAAGGCATGTAATCCTTTGGTCTTTGTAAAGGATGAGATTATGTAAGGAGACTATAAGGGATATAAGGGATGGAACTACAATTTAGAATGGAAATACAACTTTAGTTCCATAAACCAAGGAATAAGGTATAGCACCAATAGAGATCCTAATAGAAGTGTAGTAAGCTCGCAGATTTGACTCGGGGTGAATATGGACATGGCACATCTAATAATGGAAGTGAGTGGCATGGATTCCGCCCACTTGGTGAAGTAGTATGTGGTTGTGATAATGAACCTATGACCATCAAATGAGGCTAGATGAATCTGTCCAATAAGGTATCAACCACATAATGAAAAAGGCCAAGGTGACTCAATGGAAATGAGGTCGCAAGATGGACAGATCCATGATGTTATTCATGGTATTGATGGGAATGTTCTTCATATTGGAGATGCATGTTGTTACAACTCATATAATTGAGAATTAGGTTTTTTCTTCGCTAATGACAATGGTGAATGGAGGGAAGTACTTGACTCTTCATAGGAACACTCATGGGATAATTTGGAGACATCTTTCAAGAGTGAGTTTCACAGATCTTCCCAAACTCCTACTACTCTAGTTTGGAAGGGTAGTAACCGATGCACCCAAAACCGAATGATGACAGCCTTACTTTCATCCACTACTTGATAAGATGGCCTCTATTTTTTATCCCTTTAGCTGGAAGTGGGTAGAGAGGACTAATATAATATCCTTTCCTAAATATAATAGCAAAGTACCAAACTAGGAGGAAATGATTGGAAGCCCAAATTGATCCATAAGTAAGTCAATCTGCCTGGACCTTTTAATGTTGGATTCAAACACTATGCGATAGGATGGTTGTTGTGCCTTGCGGATCCAAAATATGTATTTAATTCATCGTTTCATTCAATTGATCGAACGCAAAATCAAACCTCGTTGTCCAATCCATGTCGTGAACTAAGATAATGTATAAAAGTATAAGCCCAACCTAAATTCAATCAATTGTCCCAACCAATTATATTTCTTGGTAAGGAAGATTTTCTCAGTCATCATTCACCTGCATTCAAAGATGGTGGAGACGAATTCAATAATCTTGTTTTTGTTTCCTAATAGCAAGCGGAGTAGCTAGAGCTAAACCTTCTTTGATAATCTAGGCAGGAGAAGGTTGTTGATTATTTGGGTTGGTTTTCATTGATGTCAACCCTTGAAAAAAGTTCGGTAGCAAATTCTGGTAGCACAAAGGTTTGGGTAATGGACCCAAGTTTGTTTGATGTATAATGGAATGAGTTTTAATATATTTTAAGGTAAGACTATTCTAGGTGGATATCACATGTCATGCCATTTCCCGTGGTATGTGGAATGTCACATAACTCCTCACGGTTAGAGAGTTATGGCCATGTAAAGTTGGAGAACCCTCATGAGTCATATAGAAGCCCCAAAAGGTCAAATTAGTCAAAGTGGTTGCAAAGAAGAAATTATTTAAATAATAAAGTGAAGTGATGAGTGTACTATAAGTCAAAGTGGATGCAAAATAAATTATTTAAATAATAAAGTTAATGAATAAATTACTAATTGGACGAGTGGTTAGAAGTGGGTTGGCCCTAAAATAAGGAAAGTGGTTTAAGATGGTTAGAAGGTAGCCCCTTGAGGAAGATACATAAAAGTATAAATAAGAGGCAAGGGTCTCTCATTTTAATTACACTTGAGCATATTGAATATCTACAAGTGACTGAGGTAACCAAAGGATATCTAAGGCGGATTTCAGAGGGAAGGTGAAGTAAAGAAGGCCGAAATTCAAGGGAGGGTAATTTTTTTTTATGATGCTTTCTAAGGTATGTTATTTACAGGTCATCTCACCATTTTCGCAATAATTTCTTTTCTAGAATGATTCAGACCACAAAATATGGAGGCCAATGAGGAAACATGTCCAAGTAGTTGTGATAAAAAAATTATCTTGTGGGTCGTTGTATTTTTGGAGTTACACTACGTGGAAAATAGGGTTTGTGGTTAGTCTTGAAACTAGTCTAAAACAGGCGTTTCATGTAAAAATGTCATAACTTCTTCATAACATATCCAAATTTCGTAAGAACAAATGTATTGATTAGAGTAGAGTCTGTAGTATTTTGTGTATCATTTTTAGATCCATACAACAAATGTTTCATGCGAGGCACGCTCTACAAGTTTTATCTCTAGAATAAGCCAGAATTCAACACGGTGTGTCATTTTTGCTATAACTCCTTTTCTAAGAGGTTCCAAGCAGTGAAACCTAAAGGAATTGAATAAAAGAAACTGAAGAACATTGTGTACGATTTTCAAATCTTTATTCATTACAATAACATAGTTATGATTATTTCAAATTAGGGTTGTTGACTAATCCAAAATTAGTCATGTGAGACTAAAGTAAAGTTTGATGAAAATGCTAGTCTCTTGTTGTTAAAGTTAAGGAAGTTTAGTAGGTATGTGATCATATACACCATGTCTATTACAGAGTTACAAATCAGATTTGGAAGATGAAATTGATGGGGGATTTTGGTTGAGGTACATGTTGGGTACATGGTTGAGACAAGTAGTTGATGAGTTGGCACATACATGAGTTGTATAGTTGATGATGTTGGCACATCTTGATGAGTCATAGTTTATGTGTATTTGATGCATGATTGGTACATATTTGGTGCATGGTTGATACATTCATTGATGGTACAAGTTGAGGTACAGGTTGGTGCATGATTGATGCACTTGTTTATGGTACAGGTTGATTACAGGTTGTTTGGTACAGGTTGTTTGGTGTAGGTTGATTGGTATAGTTTTATAGAAGTATATCTCACAGTGATAGTGTGACAGTGATTCCATCATTCTACTTCTATGACAGGGCGGTTGGATGGGGAAAGGACAGGTGGTTGTAGCCACCTTCTGGTTGTAGCAGGAGAACATAGGGGGTTGTAGCCTCCTTATGGTTGTAGCCAGAGAATTGGAGAGTTGGAGCTTCCCTCAGGTTGTAGCGTAAGAAACTAGGGGGTTGGAGCCTCTTTCCAGTTACAGCTGGAAAACAAAGGAATTCGTTGCTTCCAATGAATGTAATTATTAAACACATATAAGAAAAAACATTATGTGGTTTTCTCTTGCTTTGGGTTTCCACGTAAAAACACCGGTGTACTGTGTATGTGTATGATGGCTCATTTTTTCATTTTTTATTTACTCTAAAACTATTGGATGATAATGCTACATTGATATAACACTTGCATTTTATGGATAAAAAGGATTAAATTGCTCTATTATTGATTCACCCCCCTCTCAGTAATCCAATAATTGGTATGAGAGAAGGTTCCCTCAGAAATTAGTTTAACCATTGAAAGGTAGATCATGGAGAGCAACAACGTGTACAAAAATGGAATACCACAGTTTGATGGACATAAGTATGCATTCTAGAGCAGAAGGATGAAAACATTTATACAGGCACGGGAATTTGAAATTTGGCAATCAGTAGTAGATGGATACAAAGAACCAGCAGTTCTGCCAACCAGTGAAAAAGAAATGAAACTCAATCAAAATAATTCCAAAGCCACAAATGCACTTCTAAATCACAGAGGTCAATTCAAACAACTAAAGATGAAGGAAGATGAGAATATTGCATCTTACTTCTTACAAGTCGATGAAATAGTGAATGCAATCATAGGATTGGGAGAAGAAATTGAAGAATCTGTAATTGTTCAAAAGGTACTAAGATCTCTTCCTATGAGATTTGATCCTAAGATATCAACACTAGAAGAAAGAGTAGATCTAGACTCACTAAGCATGGACGAACTACATGGAATATTCACAGCATATGAAATGAGAACTGAACAGGAAAATCCAGATATGAAAGAAGCATCCAAAAGGTCGAAGCAAAAGGGAAAGCAAAAGGAATATAGCAACAACATTGACTTCTCATAAGATGATGAAGAAGAAGTGGCCAACTTTGTCAGAAGATTGAACAAGGGAACCAACGATAGATATAAAGGTAAGATTCCATTGATTTGTTTTAATTGTGATGGTATTGGTCATTTTTCTAACAAATGTCCCCATAAGAAAAACAAGAGGAATGATGAAGATTACTCAAATAGAAAACAAACATATCAAGGCAAAAAAACCAAAAAAGAAAGTTTTCAAGAAAAGCTTATGCACCAAAGAAGACATCTCCTCATCAGATGAAGATGAAGTCAGTGACAGTGAGACAGAAAGAGTTATATTCATGGCAATAGAAGACTCTGACAAAGAAGACACCGAAGAAGAATATGAAGAGGCAGAAGTTGAATATTGAGAAGAATTGTTGAGTACCATAGAAGTTATAAGAAGAGAAAAACAAGAAGCTACAAACAGAACTTGACAAGAAAGAAGACAATCAGGGACTAGAACAAATGATCATGAAATTGAAGGTTCAAATAGAAAAAAATAAAAGAATTGAAGAAGCACTCAAAGAACAACTAGAAGAAAGAGACAGGATCATTGGAAATTTGGAAGCAAAGATTGTCACATTGAGAAAGGATCTTCAAAAGAAAAATATGCAGAACAACTCAAAAGTTTTGGATGACATTCTCAGTAGTCAAAAGCTTCATCTTGAAAAGTCCGGACTTGGATACAATCAGACAGAAAAGGGATCAAGATACAAAACAATAGAACAAGAAACATATCCAAAAAGTTATGCAGAAACAATCAAAGAGAATAGGAAGAACATACAAGGAATATTACAGGGACACTCCTCCACCGAGAAGATTCAGATTTCAAAATCAATGATTGACAGAAACAAATAGGCCTCAGGAAGAAGAAGGATTCATAAAATTAACTCCTTTCAGAAGATCTTCAACTCCCAGGTATCAAACTATCTTTTTTGTTTTATGTTATGCATGCAATATATTTGGACATAAAGTTGTAAATTACAGAGCTAATAGGAGGAACATTAACAACTTTGAAAGTCATACACAAAATGGTTATCCAAGAAGGAAACATAGAGAAGAAGCTACAACATGTTTGAATCATTGAGCACTGAAGTGGAATGCTACAAGTGCAACAACTTTGGACACATGGCCAAAAATTGTAGAATTGCAATCCCTCCTAGAGAACCATAATAGAACTACAACAGTAACAAACAGGAACCTCATAAGAGAACATGGATAAGAAAGCAGAATCAGTATAGCAATGAAGAATGCACACTCACTCTACAAGCTAATCAGAATAAACATGGTTGGTATGTTGATAGTGGTTGTTCAAAACACATGACAGGTGATAAAGATAGGTTTCTTACATTAAGAAAGGAAAGAGATGGATCAATCTCCTTCGGAAATGATGATTCAGCTAAAATCATTGGAAAAGGCACAGTCAGAATTGGAAACAACAATACCAAGGCAAAAAATGTTCTACTAGTAGAAGATATGAAACATATTCTTCTAAGTATAAGTCAAATGTGTGACCAAGGTCATAAAATTACTTTCAATTCACAGAAGTGTGAGATAAGAAAAGAAGGTTCAGAAAAATTGATTACAATAGCTCCAAGAACTTCAAGCAACATATATGTATTAAGTGAAATTGGAAATGAAAAGTGTTGTCTAGGAAAGGAAGATGAAAGTTGGCTACGGAATAGAAGAATGGGTAACATACACTTTGATAACCTTGTCAAAGTCAACAAAAAGGAAGTCGTTAGAGAAATGCCCATGATCATGAAACCAACCAACACTTTATGCGAGCATTGTCAAGAAGGAAGGAAAACAAAGACCAAGTTCAAATCAAAGGAATATTCAACGAGAAGACCACTGGAAATTGTGCATACCAATCTAGTTGGACCAACTACAACAAAGGGTTTAAAAGGTGTGAAATATGTTAGGTTATTAGTTGATGATTATACAAGAATGACTGCAGTGTGCTTTCTCAGGAATAAGTCAGAAGCTTTTGAAAACTTCAAGTTCTACAAGGAAATGGTTGAAAATAAAATGGATTCAAAAATCAAATGTTTTAGATATGATAATGGAGAAGAGTTCACTTCAAAGGAATTTATGGACTACTGCAACAGGCATGGAATAAAAAGGCAATTCTCCATTGTTAGGACACCTCAACATAATGGAGTTGTTGAAAGAAAGAACATGACAGTACAGGAAATGGCTTGAACAATGCTAATGGATTCAAAATTGACAGACATTTTTTGGACACATGCAGTGTATACAACAGTTCACATTCAAAACAGAGTAATGCTCAAAAACAACAATGACAAAACTCCCTATGAGCTATGGAAAGGAAGACCAACAAATGTGAAGTACTTCAGAGTATTTGGAAGCAAATGCTACATCAAAAGAGAATATGGAAGAATGGGAAAGTTTGACGCTCATGTGGAAAAAGGAGTACTTGTTGGGTTCTCGAGTACAAGGAAAGCATACAAGTGTTACAATCTGAGATTGAACAAAGTTGTGGAAAGCATCAATGTAACAATTGATCAAATAGGTGGACAAAAATTAAAGGAAGAAGAAAATTAATCAATGGAACAACTTTACGAAGATGAAGAAGAAGTAGAAGGGGAAGATGAAGAGGATTAGACAGAAGTAGAAGAGAAAGTTCAGCAAGTGCCTCCAAATACACCTAGAAAACAAGTACAAAAGAATCATCCTTCAGATCAGATTATCGTAAACAAATATGCACAAGTTGAGACTAGAAGAAGAATCTGTTCACCGGAACAAACGCACCTAACACTCTTATCTATGATTGAACAAAGCATTTTTTAAGAGGCCAACAAGGATGAATTCTAGAATAAGGCCATGGATGAAGAAATGGATCAAATAGAGAAGAATGACACTTGGGAATTGGCTCCAAGACCTAAGAATAAGAATGTGATTGGCACAAAGTGGGTTTTCAGAAATAAATCGAATGAAGATGGGAAGGTTACAAGGAACAAAGCTATATTGGTATGTAAAGGATACGGACAAGTTGAAGGAATCGACTTTGAATAGACATTTTCCCCAGTTGCCAGAATGGAAAAAATTTGATTGCTTTTAGCTTATGCATGCTCCAATAATATTAAAGTATATCAAATGGACATGAAATCAACCTTTCTGAATGGGGAACTTGAAGAAGAAGTCTACATTAAACAACCAGAAGGATTTCAGTTGTCAGAGAACGCAGATTATGTGTGAAAATATAAGAAGGCCTTGTATGGTCTAAAACAGGCTCCTAGAGCATGGTACTCTAGACTAGATAAATATCTACAGTAGGCAGGGTTTAGAAAATGAAGTGCAGACAACAACCTCTACATCAAGGTAAATTAAGATAGTATTTTATTAATTGAAGTTTATGTTCATGATATTATTTTTGGAAGTATTGATGGCAGGTTAAGCCAGAAATTTGCAAAGGATATGCAGAATGAATTTGAAATGTCATTACTCAGAGAACTATCCTTTTTTCTGGGTCTTCAAATACATCAAAGCAACCAAGGAATTTTTATTTCTCAAACTAAGTATATCATATAAATGCTAAAAAGGTTTGGAATGGAAGATTGCAAACTAGTTACCACTCATATGCAAATCAGTTGCAAGTTGAGCAAAGATGATGATTCAAAGTCTACAGACCAAAGGCAATACAGGTCAATGATTGGTAGCTTACTATATGTGACAGCATCCAGACCAGATGTAATGCAGGCAGTTGGACAGGTGGCACGATTTCAAGCAGCACCAAAGGAATCACATGTATTAGCAGTGAAGAGGATTTTCAGATATCTCAAAGGAACAGAAGAGTTTGGATTATGGTATCCAAAAGGAAAGGATCTATCACTTATTTCCTACACAGATGAAGATTGGGCAGGTTGCATTGATGACCGACAAAGCACCGGTGGAGAAGCGCTCCACTTGGGTGAGTGTTTAGTATCTTTTCTAAGCAAGAAACAATCATCAGTATATTTATCTACAGTCAAAGCAGGGTATATTGCAGCAGCAGGATGTTGTACTCATGTTATATGGATGAAACATACTTTGACAGATATACAAGTTGAGTATGATGTGCCCATTCCAATCTATTGTGATAATACAAGCTCCATCAATATCTCAAAGAACCCAGTGATGCACTCCAAGACGAAGCACATTCAAATAAAGTATCACTTTCTACAGGAACAAGTTTCAGAGAAGAACATCATAGTTGAATATGTGGGCACAAAAGAACAAGTGGCAGACATATTTACAAAACCAGTTCCAAGGGAAGCCGTTGAGTATCTTCGCTAGACACTCGGAGTAATTTCTACTCCAAAATTATTTTGAATGCTTATCTTATATGTCTTAGATTTACAAGAGGAAGCACCATAAAGAGGACAGTTCAGGTTGGGAGATCAGTTTCAAGAAGAGTTCAATCAGGGGGAGCAGCCTCGGATGGAAAGATACCTTTTCCATTGATGATAAAGGGGGAGAGATTTATTAAATGCAATGGTAAATGCTTGGAGAAAGAGCATAGAGGCATGGTTCCTAGGGGAGTGATGGTCACAGGGGGAACATGAGTGATATGAATTCAGTATTGCATCAGAGTGTTTCCATCAATGCCAAAGGGGGATATTGTTGATTATTTGGGTTGGTTTTCATTGATGTAAACCCTTGAACAAAGTCCGGTAGTGAATTCTGATAGCACAAAGGTTTGGGTAATGGACCCAAGTTTGTTTGATATATAATGGTATGAGTTTTAATATATTTGAAGGTAAAACTATTCTAGATGGATAGTACATGTCATGCCATTTCTTATTGTATGTGTAATGTCACATAACTCCTCACGGTTAGAGATTTATGGCCATGTGAACTTGGAGAACCCTCATGAGTCATCTAGAAGCCTTAAAAGGTCAAACTAGTCAAAGTGGTTGCAAAGAAGAAATTATTTAAATAATAAAGTGAAGTGATGAGTGTACTATAAGTCAAAGTGGATACAAAATAAATTATTTAAATAATAAAGTTAATGAAGAAATTACTAAGTGGACAAGTGGTTAGAAGTGGGTTAGCCCTAAAATAAGGAAAGTGGTTTAAGATGGTTAGAAGGTAACCCCTTGAGGAAGCTACAT
>ML777350.1:1063690-1106401 GCA_009831015.1 Picea engelmannii
TACAAGTGACTGAGGTAACCAAAGGATATCTAAGGCGAATTTCAGAGGGAAGGTGAAGTAAAGAAGGCCGAAATTCAAGGGAGGATAAATTCTTTTGATAATGCTTTCCAAGGTATGTTATTTACAGGTCATCTCACCATTTTCGCAATAATTGTTTTTCTAGAATGATTTAGACCGCAAAATATGGAGTCTGTTGAGGAAACATATCCAAGTATCTTTGATAAAAATTACATCTTGTGGGTCGTTGTATTTTTGGAGTTACACTACATGGAAAATAGGGTTTGTGGTTAGTCATGAAACTAGTCTAAAACAGGTGTTTTGGGTAAAAACATCATAACTTCTTCATAACAGATCCAAATTCCATAAGACAAAATGTATTGGTTAGAGTACAGTCTGTAGTATTATGTGTACCATTTTTCAGATCCATATAACAAATATTTTGTGTGGGGCACTCTCTACGATTTCGCTCTCTAGAATAAGCCAGAATTCAACAAGGTATGTCATTTTTTCTATAACTCTTTTTCTGATACGTTCCAAGCAGTGAAACCTAGAGGAATTGCATAAAAGACACTGAAGAACATTGTTTACTATTTTCAGATCTTTATTCATTACAGGTACATATTTATGATTATTTCAAGTTAGGGTTGTTGACTAATCCAAAATTAGTCATGTGAGACCAAAGTCAAGTTTGATGAAAATGCTAGTCTCTTGTTGTTAAAGTTAAGGAAGGGTTGCAAGTATGTGATCATATACACCAGGTCTATTATAGAGTTACAAATCAGATTTGGATTATGAAATTGATGAGGGATTTTTGTTGAGGTACATGTTGGGTACATAGTTCAGACAAGTAGTTGATGAGTTGGCACATACATGAGGTGTATAGTTGATGATGTTGGTACATCTTGATGAGTCATAGTTTATGTGTATTTGATGCATGATTGGTACATATTTGGTGCATGGTTGATGCACTCGTTGATGGTACAGGTTGAGGTATAGGTTGGTGCATGGTCATTGCACTTGTTTATGGTACAGGTTGATTATAGGTTGTTTGGTACATGTTGTTACAGGTTGTTTGGTGTAGGTTGGTTCGTACAGGTTTACAGTAGTATATCTCACAGTGATAGTGTGACAATGGTTCCATAATTCTACTTCTACGACAGGGCGGTTGGATGGGGCAAGAACAGGTGGTTGTAGCTGGAGAACATAGGGGATTGTAGCCTCCTTCTGGTTGTAGCCAGAGAATTCGGGAGTTGGAGCTTCCCTCAGGTTGTAGCTTAAGAAAATAGGGGGTTGGAACCTCCTTCTAGTTATAGCTGGAAAACAACGGAAGTTGGTGCTTCCAATGAAATTAATTCTTAAAGACATATAAGAAAAAGAATTTTGTGGTTTTCTCCCGCTTTGGGTTTCCACATAAAAACATTGGCGTATTGTGTATGTGTATGATTGATCATTCGTTCATTGTTTATTTACTCTGAAATTGTTGGATGATAATGCTACATTGATATAACACTTGCATTTTATGCTTAAAAAGGATTAAATTCCTCTATTATTGATTCACCGCCCCTCTCAATAATCCAAAAAAGGTGTTTATCTCATATAGGACTTTCATTTCCGCCATACTAGTTTCATATTCCAAATCCTAGAGAAGCTAGGTGTTGATATCCAAGATGGGAGGCAAGAGGATTTGCTTATCCTAGATGTCTCTAGTGATCCAATGGTCAACTCGACCTGTGTTTCACGCCGAAAGCCAACTATTTTTTATTTTGAATGGTGGAGTTGTTATATATCTAATTATCCAATGGTTTGAAGGTCACGTTATTGAAATACCCCTCTATATATTTGTGATTTTCAAGGTTTTCTCAATTACCCTTTTAAGGTTTTAATGTTCTAATTCCCCTTCTTTATTTTAGCAAATCACTAAATATTGCTATGTATTCTTACTCTTTTTCAACCTTTTTCATACCGGTCTTTCAATAAAAAAAATATTTATCTCCTTCCTGAAGTCTAGAGGCCTTTCAACCTAGCCTATAGCTTGAAGGTTATACATTTATTTATTCCCCTACATTTGGGTTTGAAGAAAGTGAATATACAACGCTAGCCTTGGGATTTGTTGATCGAATCAACCTTTTCTTTATCACCCTTTTCCCCTTCACCATTCAGCCCTTCTTTACTCCCTCCTTAACCATAGTGAATCCCTAGGAGGGGTCCAACCCTCCTAGTTGACCTATTCCACATCTCTAAGCACTCAGCCACCTCGACCTGCCTCTGTGTTTCCCGACCAGTTCTACTAACCAACTAAGTGCTTCAACATTTATATCCATCTAGTTAGAAACCTCCATAGACGGGCACTTGGTAGTACCTCGTACTCGGATTTGATCCATCCAAAACCAAAATAACTTCCTTGGTTGATTTTTCCATTTCCCATTGGTTTAGGGTCTCATTTGACTGGTTCTATGGAGCCACCCTGGATTAGATTATAGTAGGTCGCACTGCAGCCCAACCTTGTTTTAGCTCCCCTATCTCTCATAGGTTTAAATCACAACAACTTCACAA
Organism: Picea engelmannii; assembly: GCA_009831015.1. NCBI lineage: Eukaryota > Viridiplantae > Streptophyta > Pinopsida > Pinales > Pinaceae > Picea > Picea engelmannii. The sequence continues at coordinate 1,066,244 of ML777350.1, forward strand.
GAGACGGGTCCGCTAGCACAAAAAGGTATCTAAGATGACTAAGTAGATTTGTATGTGTACCTTATAATTGGAGTCATGGGCTGCCATCATAGTTGGATCATGTAGAATTGGGTGAGATGTTAGTTCAGGTGATCAAGATAGGTGGAGAAGAGATTAAATGAAGGAGCTATAAGTTGCATTACCGAGTTAGGTTCTGGAGCTAACAGAAGCTTTCCAGAGTGAGTTCAATAAGCATCTTTGTCATGAGAGTTATTATTCTCTGCCTAATACAAAATAGAAATAGAAAGACAAACCTCTCTGAGCGAGCAAGCAAAGGATTTAAGCAAGGGATAAGATGCTTGAAGGCTAGCAATAGATTGATGGGAAGAGGAAGTTGATAGTTAGTGGTTATGAGAAAGTATTCATTTTTACATCTAGTTTTGATCTGGGATTCTCTGGATCCACCATGCATTAAGACTAGTCTTTAGAAAGGAAGCTAATTCAAGCAATGGATACTAATAAAAGACTGAATTAGAGTTTTGACTCTGCAAGCAATGTCTTCATAATAGGTTTAATCCAAGGTCATGCTATCTCTAAGCATCTTGTTATGTGTATTCCATCTAGCATCCAGGCAAAGGTAGATCAGAATGCTTATAGTGTCTAGTAAGCTAGTGGCGATAGTAAGAAAGCAAGCACTTTCATGAGAGTAGTAAGTAGTCCTTTATTCCATAAATAAGGGAGTGAGGGTAACTTATACAGTGATTGATTTTGTTAGGCCTAGGATTACACCTTACAGTTAAGGATCGATCCCTGACAATCAGCGTAAGATACCGTGTTTGAGACCTTTGTTGATCATCCATACGCACACACATCATGTGAATACATCATGTGAATGGTAATGATGTTAATGCATATTGATCTGCTCTACCTCGATCTGGCAGTAATGGATTTCTAATGAATGGTTCCATCTCTGACTCTGTAAAAGATTTTGTTAGTTATGCCAATGAATGGAATGTGATGCTCAACACTTCTAAGAACAATGACAGATATCATTACACCATTTCTTAGAACAAATGTTATTGTTTTGGTTTTGAAATTGGAGCGTATCGCATCTCATTAGGTACAATCATCTTCAGTCATGAACGATTGTTGCTCCATTGAGAAATTGACCAACTAACCAATCAAACAAAGAGAATCCACAAATGGTGAAACAACTCGATCTGGGGAACAAACTCTATCTTGATCTACTCAAACTGGGTAAACTGGATCAATGGGCTATACCATTTAGGTGGGCTTACACCATGATTATTAGCACAGGCAATAATTCTCATAATGGTCACTTTTTTCAACACGCTCAGAGGCCATCCTATGGGTCATCACTTGTCCCCCTATGGGGGGGAAAGGAAAATAAGCATGTTTTTCCCTATTATGGGGGTCAGTATCCAAGTTCTTTGACCATATGACCTTTGAACGGGTGAGGATGATGTTTACACTGATGCTAGGTCAACTGTAGAATTGACTTCTGAACCAACAGAACCAACCGAATCTACTTATGTTGGATCGCCTGCTACTGGTACTACTTGTGGATCATTGGCTAAGTCTAGATTGGATTTATGGTTGTTGGATGTTAGACTTTTTATCTTTTCCTTTCCCACCTATACTACTACTAGCTATGGATTTATTGGTTCCTAAACATAGTAAACAAGATCTCTAGACTCAACTAGATCAACTAGCTCTAGTTCAAATGCTATTGGTGGTGCTTTACCTAGGACTGGAATTAGATATAAAGGATATGGAATGGGGTATTACTCTACTAACGTCGTTATCGATTCTTATTCAACCTCGACTAATTCCATCAGTTCAATCAACTTATGTTGGGTCAATCCATTTCATTGTTGTGCATCCGGGTCTAGGGTAGACAAAGGCTAAATATGTCTAGGAATGTTCCAAGATCAAGGAGAGTTAGCATGCCCGATCAGTAGGCCCACCAACTCTCCCCAAACCGAATGCCCAGAAACAACAACTTAGCCAACGTCACTAGCACGAACCTCATGAAGAAACAACACAAAGAAATGATACGAACACATTGATGGTCGATCTCTAAGAACCAAAGGAAGGAACAAATCGGTTGAGGAAAGCACACAACAGGGAGGCATGGAAAAATGATCACATCCCAGCTCACACGAAATGCATTTCCCATCATCGATAAAACACCCATCGGGAAACAAGCACATCAAAGGAATAAATAAATGATATTGTGCATCATAGCTTACAAAATCGATCCTTAACAAAACAATAATAATCATTGATGCCTACCAAGCACATCGATAGGAAAAGGCAAGAGTGGAGTTCCAAATAGTCATATTTTCGGGTGCAATTCCAGTCTCACCCATAGTGGTTCAAGAGCCAATTGCCCGAGCACCAACATCATTAAAGGCTTCACCTGTGGTTGAAGACCCATAACCACCAACGGTAGAGATGAAGTAATAATCGATCGAAGTTTATCTCGTAAAATAACCAACACCCAAATCAAATATAGGAGCGAGAGAAAAGCTTATTCGAGATCGAGATCGAGCAAATTCCATAGCAAATCATGAAGTAGCAAATCCTCTAGCACCGGTTGAATTAGATAAGTGGAACTAAATGAAATTAGAAGCATCTACCATATATCCCAGGATAGGGATAGTTCTAGTATCCCCGGTGATTAGAACCAATGCAAACCAACCCTTATTATGTTATATGGTCAGGTTAAATCTCCTTAATTTTACCAAGCTCGTTAATCATACCATCTGACATGAACCTACTTGGCCAAATATAATAAACCAAGTTACGCTCTAACATCCCCAAGTTTGAGGGACATGCTGGAGAGGATCATTTTAATCACATTATGTTATTTCATCTTTCGTGCTCATCTAATAGCATGTCCCCAAGTTTGAGGGACATGTTGGAGAGGATGACTCGGTTAGGATTAGGTTGTTTCAATGCACTCTCATGGGTGTAGTTGTCGAGTGGTATATAGATCAATGACCAATACCCCTAGAACCTTTGAGTCCATTACCACTATGTTCTTGAACTTTTTCCAATTCCCAGTTCATAATGATGTATGGATTGATATTCTCACTAAGTTTCGACAGACCACAGTTACCCATATCATTAATCACATTCATGAATGGTGTATACAATGAGGCTTATGAAAAGCTAATATTAATGGCCAATTCCTTCTATATTGATTTCTCAAGTCTTTACTTCCACCAATAGCAAAGGATGTGGCCATGATCGTGCATCGAACTGAGGTAGAACCATCCAAAAATCACAACAAAGGAATGAACATTTCACACTTTCAATGGGCTATCAGATATATGCATGATTGGTCAAGCTAATTGAGAGAGTGAGATACTTGTCTGACATGCCTTTTTCAGACCATTGGATTTATCGTACATTCTGCTTTGTACACTCTCTTTCACTCATTGTTAACATCATGTAAGATGCCCCCCAACGTGTCGCTAATCGTGCCTATTAGTGTTTTGATATGCCTGGCTTGTGAAGTGGGGGGCCTTTGGATTGCTCCCACGTGAATTGACATCTAAAATGCCAAATTCCGCTAACACATATGACTCACTTCGGTCGTTGAGGTTAACCTTGCTCCTGGTGGAGGGGAGAAGGTGTCTGATCCTTCTAATAAAGAAACCTAGCAGAACAGATCGAGGGAGGAGATTTTTGTGCAGAAAAGAATGAACAACAACAATCCTAAGGAAGTAGATAAGTAAAAATGAACAGCCCAACAAGATCACATAATGAAGGAGACAGACAAGATCACACCATCAAGATCCCAAACTACGACAGATATGAAGGTATTTGAGATATTTTGCGTAGGTTTAATGAATATAACATTGTAGATAAGATATGCCCCTACGGTGAGAATATTTTCTAGGAAGGATGGATGTTTACCAGGGTGCCCCCGATAAGCCATTAGCGATTTGTCTGGCCCTTGAGTGTTTCCTTCTTTCCTAACCTATAATAAAGGAGTTATTCGTTTAGTACATATAACAAATATAACATAGTAGATAAGATATACCCCTACAGTGAGGAGATTGTTCGAGCAAGATGGACGTTTAGCTGTAGGGGTGCCCCTAGTAACCCATTGGTGGATTGTCCAGCCCTTGAGTCTTCCCTTCTTTCCTAACCTATAATGAAGGAGTTGAACCAAGTGTAGATGTAGATTAAACCTCTCCCCTTCCTAATAACAATGTGTCAAAATCAAAACTATGGAAATTGTATTTTGATGTTGTTGCTTCCAGAGAAGGTGCATGGGTTGGTGTTCTTTTAATCCCCCCTTTAGGTGATTCTATTTCTTTATCTTATAAATTGTAATTTGAATCTACTAACAATGTTTTTGAATATAGAGCTCTGATACTTAGGCTAGGCATTGCTAGGAGAATGAAAATTACAGAGCTTTCAATGCTTGGGGATTCAAAGTCAATAGTACAGCAAATCAAGGGTATATACCAGACTAAGCGTCCCAAAATGAGAGCATACAAAAATAAAGTGTGGGACTTAGTCGAAAATTTCTTTGATGTATTCAATATCATTGAGTGAACTCACTAAACATTGGGTTTGGTTACCACAATATGTGAGTAAACGCAAGGGTGAACGACGTGAGGAATGAGCCCCATAGCCATGAACGAACCTGTAGTGTAGTTAAGTCAGAATCCATCCATATTGATCCTTGAGGGTGTGTGTTAGGGGCTTCTCCCCCCAGGCGGGTAGAGGGTAGGACCAATTCGAAGTCATGTCTGGTGTTAGACCACTATTGAAATTTTCAAATAAAAAACAAATTTTGAATTTGTTTTTGTTTTGGTCTTTTCAAAATAATTTTTTAAACTTAGGAAAATTGTTTCCTAGACTAAAAGACATTTTCGTTACATCTTGACAGGTGTTGATGATTACAACTGCATGAGACATCATTCAGGACATAGACTGATTGAGTCGACCTGAGAGAGAGCTCATAAATTGGGTGTGTGGCTCCTATCTGAGACAAAACTGGAAGGTAGTGATGGCATCCTCCTTACAGAGAGTTGAGAAGAACTCCAGATGATTCTCCTGTGTGATGCAGAGAGAAAGGAGATCTGATGAGTTGGACGTGATTGTGGCTAAGCACAAGGTGAACATGTGAATTCCCATGAGTTGGGCGCATCGTTATGAGACCAATACAAAGACGATGTATTAGCTTCCTCTAAGCAGAGAGTTGAGATGATGAACTCCAGATGACTCTCATGTGCAATGTAGTGGGAAAGAATATTTTTTGAGTGGACATGCATGTGGATGAGCACAGGTGAACGTGATCCTAGTGGTTGAACACTAGTGAGTGTGATTCACCTGTGAGACGCAGTGACATAGAGATATGGACATCCCTATGGATGTGCCCCTAGTGGCTGAGCACTAGTGGGTGTATGAGATCCCTTGCTATATTGTTCAAGAGTCAGACCTACATGTAACTCTAATTGTAATGTAAAGGGTACATCTTGGCCCCACCTTAATGTAATTGATAATTAATGTAAAATATAATTAATTTGGTTATTATTAATTATATTGTGAGTTAGAAAGGTCGGCCCTATTGTGCCAATAGACACTTTTGTTCATAGGTCAATTCTAATATAAGTAAAGGTAAATTCCTCGTTGAGGAATCATATCTTTTGTGTGAGTTTGGAAATTTCAGCAAGTACATCTTCTTGGGAAAAGTGTGCACCTCTCTTGGGTGCTAGTCTTCTAGGGTTTGGTAGAACCCTCTTGTGTGCTAGGTTTTCTTGGTGGTGAAGGTCTTTCTCTTGAAGAATATAGCAAAGGATTGGTTGGGTTTTCTTCCCTTGTTGAGAAGGGTTTCTCGGGATACTTCTTGTGTACTTGTGCCTGGTCTTTCTTCTTATGATCTTGGTTGTTGCAACAAAATTGTTTATGGTTTAAGTTAAATGCTAAAATGGAATTAACTTCATGATTAAACTTTTCATATTGAAAAATAAACATGGTATCAGAGCTTAGGTCTTGAAGAACCCCTGCACAAGCACTTAAAAAGATAAGTCGTCCTCCTTCTGTAGTTTTGTATTGCCTCTAGGGTTTCTATAGAAATCTGTACGACCCTCACTTGATTGGATTTTTCAGTACCTTACAAGTGGAATTTGGAGTTAAAACTTGGATCAAGTTGTATAGCCTTCCTCAGTGCATCTCCAGAGATCTTCAAAGTGAATTTCCAAATATTTTGAGTTTTTGGCCCTAGGGTTTCTAGGGTGTCGAAAATTTCTGCAGAATCTTGTTCTTAGGGTTTCTACAACTTCTTGAAGAAATGTTTCAACTTAACAAGCATTTTTGTGACACTCTAAAAGTTTATTGTTGGAAGTCATAAGCCCAACAAAACCATTAGGTTTTCTAAGTCTAGTTGGCGAGAGTTTGAGAATAAATCCAAAAAAACGAAGAACAGAACTTTAGTAGAAGACAGGATCGATGGAACAAGCAACTTCAGCTCCTATAAGTCAAGGCTTCAGGTCATCCTTGAAGGATATGATATTTTGGGTGTGGAAACAAAAACCTTACCAGATACAGTTCTCAATGAAGAGAAGAATATAAGAAAGGAAGAAGATGTCAAGGCAAGAAAAATAATCATCTACTCAGTATGAGATCATCCCTTACCTCATATTTCCAACTTGAAGACATCTTATGAAATGTATGAAGCATTAAAAGATATGTTTGAAAGTGACAACACCCTCAGAGATCTCACCTTAAAGGGCCAGCTTCAAAGTACTAAGATTATGAAAGGTGGTACAATTTATACCTTATTTATGAATATATCAGATATTAAAGAACAACTAGGAGCCATTGGAGAAATCATGTCTGACAGATAACTTGTCTTATATACTCTCAACAATCTTCCAAAACATTGGGAGCCTTTTCTTCAAAGCATCAGTGGAAGAGAAAAATTACCAACTTTTGATCATCTATGGAAAGACTGTACTCAAGAAGAACTTAGACTTAGAAATAGAGGAGTGGAAGACATCCCCGATGACAACCATGCTATTGCACTTCATACAAAGAAAGGAGGAAGATTCAAAAGAAAATTCAGATAGACATTCGGAGATGAGAAGTCTCGATCAGCCCCAGGTCACAATCAGAGAAGAGATGTTTCAGAAATTCAATGCTTCATATGTGACAAATATGGGCACTATGCAAGAAATTGTCCAACCAGGAAGAAAGCAAGACAATATGCTTCCACTACTGACAATGATCCAGGCCCACCCCAAAAGAATGAAGATAAGAGAGAGGAGAAGTAATTCCTCTAAAGAACAAACATAGAGTTCAGCATGACTACAGATCCAGGTAAATTAGTTGGTCATTAATTTTATAGTTGATTGCTTCCTTAATAAGTGAAGGGTATTATCTCTAGTATGGGAGCCCTCATGACTTGGACCATTATCCCTGGTACAGGAGTCCAAACCTTATTGATTGATTATTATGTTGGTAAAAGAATACTTTCATCCTTCTGACTTCAGAGAAAGTTACTTGACTCAATATAGAGTCAAAACAAAATAAAAGGAAGGAAGAGACAAAACCTTCTCCCCCTTCAATATTTCAGAGGGAGACAGACAGTATTCCAGCTCGTTCAGCTGCTCCAGTTGATATGCCCAGAGATATTGTATTAGGACATAAAAGGCATGTCTAGAGTCAACAAAAATATGTAGGAGGCAGAGGAACATGCAAGTCCCTCAAGGGACATCCTGAGAAAGAAAAAGAGATTTTTCAAGTTATCCTTCAGCCATGAGCCACTTCATTGACTCTAAGACTCCCTGCCATGAAGAATTTATGAGTGAACAAGTATGGCAAGATGCCATAGCAGAAGAATACCAATATGAGATATTGTTCAGAGACCAAGAGGGAAGTATGTGATCACTTCCAAAAGGATCTATAAGATCAAACATGTAACCTATGGAAGTGACAAGAAATACAAAGCGAGATCTATAGACAGAGGATTATCACAAGCAGAGGGAGTGAACTATGATGAGACATATTGATCTAGTAGACCAATGCAATTTCATTTGTACTACCATCAATGAGTTGGAAACTATATCAAATGGATGGATTCTTGATAAGATTGGGTTTCGGCAAGAGTATTGTTGATCCAAACCTATATTATTACAGTGTTGGTGACGAGAGCCTGATTTTGATGACTTATTCAAGAAGTTGTGTTGTTGGGTACAAGTAATCTTTGACTTCTGATTTCGAGATAAAGGATCTGAGTATGATACACTACTTCTTGGGACAAGAAGTATGACAGAGGACCGATGAGATTTTTATCGAGTCAAGGAAAATATACAGTGGGAATATTAAAGAAGTTCAGTATGACAGAATGAAAAACCACCGTAATGGATTTGAAGAAAATGAATGATGATGATTCAGATGAGATTGATCCACAACTGATTTGATCATTGATGTATTTGGTTAACACCAGACTTGATTCATGTTATGCAGTGAATGTGTTAAGTCAATCCATGAGTCGGTCAAGACAGACTCATTGGATAATAGTAAAGCATGTATTTAGATATATGCAAGGCACATTTGGATATGGCCTGAGGCATGCCTCCAATGTGAACTTGAGTTTATGGGATATGCCGATACAGATTGAGAAGAGAGTAGAGTGGACCAGAAGTGAACATCTGGTTGTTGTTTTTTTCGTGAAGGTTTTCATGGTTTCCTGGTGCGGCAAGAAACAAAGCTCTCTGGCCTTGAATACCATAGAAGCAGAGTATATATCATTGAGTGTGTGAAGCAATGTGGATTCATAAACTTCTGACATATTTACTTGATCATGAGATGGATTCTATGATTATAACCAAAGTTGTGTGAAGCTCTTTGAGAAACTTGTGTTGAGACAAAATATCATTTTCATAGACATGATACAAAGGAAAGCAGTACACATGTCGTACCTTCCTACACTTGAACATATTGCAGACACCTTCACCAAACTGGTTTGGTGAAGAATACCTCTCTAGTTGAGAGGGAGTGTTGATGACTACAGCCAAGACAAAGTTTGAGTACTTATGTGTGAGACTTGGCCTGATGGAGAATGCCTCCCTAGCTGAGAGGGAGTGTTGATGATTACAGTTGTGTGAGACATCCTCCAGGACAGAGACTGATTGAGTCAACCTGAGAGAGATCACATAAGTTGGGTGTGTGGTTCCTATCTGAGACAAAACTGGAACGTAGTGATGGCCTCCTCCTTATAGAGAGTTGAGAAGAACTCCAGATGATTCACCTATGTAACATAATGAGAAAGGAGATATGCTGAGTTGGACATGCATGTGGCCGAGCACAAGGTGAACTTGTGAATTCCCATGAGTTGGGTGCATCGTTATGAGACAGAGATGAAGACATTGTAATAGCCTCCTCTGAGCAGAGAGTTGAGATGATGAACTCCATATGACTCTCCTGTGTAATGCAGTCGAAAAGAAGATCTGTTGAGTGGACGTGCATGTGGATGAGCACAGGTGAACGTGATCCTAGTGGCTGAGCACTAGTGAGTGTGGTTCGCCTGTGAGACACGGTGAGATAGAGATAGGGACATCCCTATGGATGTGCCCCTAGTGGTTGAGCACTAGTGTGTGTATGATATCCCTTGTTATATTGTTCAAGAGTTGGACCTACATGTAACCCTAATTGTAATGTAAAGGGTATAGGTCGGCCCCACCTTAATGTAATTTATAATTAATGTAAAAGATAATTAATCTGGTTATTATTAATTATATTGTGAGTTAGAGAGTTCGGCCCTATTGTGCCAATAGACACTTTTGTTGAAAGGTCAAGTCTAATATAAGTAAAGGTAAATTCTCCATTGAGGAATCATATATTTTGTGTGAGTTTGGAAATTTCAGCAAGTACATCTTCTTGGGAAAAGTGTGCACCTCTCTTGGGTGCTAGTCTTCAAGGGTTTGCTAGAACCCTATTGTGTGCTAGGTTTTCTTGGTGGTGAAGGTATTTCTCTTGAAGAATATAGCAAATGATTAGCTAGGTTTTCTTCCCTTGTTGAGAAGGGTTTCCCAGGATACTTCTTGTGTACTTTTGCATGGTGTTTCTTCTTGTGATCTTGGTTGCCGCAACAAAATTGTTTATGGTTTAAGTTAAATGCTAAAATGGAATGAACTTCATGCTTAAACCTTGCATATTGAAAAATCAACAACAGAGAGCATCAAATACCAACCATTAGAAAATTGATATTCATCTACATTGATGGCTCTAGCAACTTCGGAGTTCTAGAATTGTGAAACGTTTAAACAAAAGAGAAATATGAAGCTCACTTCGGGACTTCACGATTCGGGAGTTCAAGTTCAAAATGTTCAAATCCCTAAAAATCCCAAAGTCGCGAAGCTCCACAGTCCCGAAGACTTGAATTCCTGTAAAATATTTTAAAATTAATCAACTGATGCGTTATAGGCCACTTGTCAATCTTTACTAGTGGTGATACATGGCACTCACTTTGGGCACCTTTAGTCACATCATTCACATGATTTCAGGTGACACATGTCCCTCGTATTTTTATGACTTGTCATCAATAGTGACGTCATACTTCCACATCACTCTGGGAGATTTTCCTCTAGGATATCAAATCAAGAATAAATTCAAACAATGTCAGAGCGTCGAAGTGTTGAAGCGTCAAAGTGCCTGAATGATCGTAATAATAAATCACTAATAGATACGCGAGTTCCGCCTTCAGGGAAACTCTATACAATGCTAATGCAAACTTACAAAGCCCCAAAGCTTCGTAGTATCAGAGTTTCGAAGCACTTAAAGTTAAAATGAGCATAAGTCATGATTAGTTAAAATGAAACAATAAATTAAAGGTTGAATAATTACTTCGTGAATTCGGCCTTCGAGATATATCTATTATTCCTCATTCAGAACTCCCGAATGTCGAACCGTCGAAATAGCTTATCTTCATCACGATCATTAAAAGTGTATTTAATGTGGCTAGGGTAAAAGGTTGGAAAATTTGCGACCATCAGGTAATAAATTTGACAGATTTGGAATGATTACCCTGTCAATGGATTAATTGTAAGGATAATTAGTGTTTAACATTTCTTTTAATAAAGGTATTTTGAACTCATAGCATTTTTCCATTAGCATCCAGAACTTTCGCATTCAGTAGTTTGGACTCACAGATTTGTACTTCTCACAGGAGAGCTAACATCAATATTTGGAAATCATGGCACCATGTAAAGCCGAAAAGAAGAAAGATCCATTTGCTAAGGAGTTGAACCCAAACTCAAACATTCTTTCATATACTATCGGTCGACTGACAGGCACCATTAAATCATGGAAGCATGTTTATGAAATTTTAGAGCACGAAAATTCCCTCTATTCCGATTTTTCAAGTGGAGAAGAAGATGAGTCATTTGCAGCCAAGCTAAGACAAGTGGCTAAGTAAAAACTTCACAAAGTTGTAGCTTGGCCGAAATTAATGCCATATACTGATATGATGAGCTGGGCCTTAAAGCATGTGGATATCTCAACCAGAACCATCTAAATTCATCAAAAGACCAGTGTTAGCTCCTTCCGACTTGAGGACATTCAAATAATGTACAAATTAACCCCCAACCCCAAATATACTTACAATGCATCATTTATAATGAAGTTTGAGGATGATGAATGCACAAAATATGGCATAATTGTTCATGATATGGTACAAACTTGGTGGGGAAATCAAAATACATTCAAAACTAATAGTCAGGGTATATATTCTATAGCCTCTTGTGATGCCCATATTTTGTATATTGCCATGATGCTTTGTAGAATGTTTGGAAAGAAAAATCCTACGCATTTTACTATAGAGTGGTTCCTATAATTCATGAAGTTCTTGAGGGTTATACTTTTGATTGGGGAAAAATGTTGTCGGATAACCTAGCTAAACAAATTGGGGATTACAAAACTCATAAGTCTAAAGGAGAACATGCCCCTTTTCATATGTTTGCGTATATTATGGCTGCAATTTGTTTTAGATCCTCATTTCCTCCTAGAAATTGGATTTGGACTTCGAATGTCATTGATCCCATACATTTCTATCATTGTAAATTATGGGAAGAAAACACAAAGGATTATTTTTATGAGATTTGTCACAATGTGATCATTCCAGTTCATGAAATTATATATGGTCACCCTCCCCCTATAATTTTAGAACAAATTATTGGGAATTTAGGTGTCATTGAATATTGGTACATTAAGGAAATATTTTCTTACATTAGAGTTTTCGATGCTTCGCATCTCCACATGCTCTTCCCACATTTCTACCAGACAAACTTGTTTGCACAGAAGTATCATATCAGATAGTTTTAGCAAGCATCACCAAAGAACTAAAGCCCGCATAGAAAAGATCTTGGCCAGCCTTTCCCATACAGGTTGGTATATTGTCATTATAACACTTTGGACATGCTAAGGTAGAGGCTTTGGCCTTAGATGATATTAAATTGGTTGAGATTGAATTCAAAAAGCATGATCCACATAGGGTGGTAGAAAATCATTTAGCTTCAATTTAACATGAAGAGATATCTCCATGAAGATTCACCCTATGATGAGGTTTTTAGAGGATTTAGATCATATGATGAGGTTGTATCTAGATTTCAAATTCTTCCTCAAGAACAACAGTCAGATTTTCTCAGTTTTCAAAAGAATAGAAGGAACAATTTACCTAAAATCTTGCAAGCAAAACAAAGGCTTAATCCAACTTCACATGTGACACAATCAACAAATATCGAGCAACATGACTTGCCCGAAAAAAAAACTAAAGAACTGGAAAAGACACTAGAAACATTCTCCAAAGATGCAATAATTACAAGAATATCCATACCAGGTAAAAGTGATAAAGAATTATTAGCATTATTTGAAGCTTTTATGAAACATGGGAAAAAATTTCCTCTGTTATTGTCAAACACTAAAACTCATGTTAAAGATGTCATAAATTAAGGAGAATATGTTGCACTCATTTCTCCCATACCATATTTGACTCCCCTAGCAACAAGTTCTGATTTACCTTGTTTAGAGGTTATCAATATAGATGACATGACACCTATTGAACCTGAAGATATTCCTTCATCGAATTTTTTTTTCAACAAGAAAAGGAAGGCTATCATACGAAAAGAATCTCGACGAAAAGAGGGAGGAATTACAAAAAAAAAGAATGATATATGAAGGACAACGATAGAGTGACCCTGAATTCGCAAAAGAAGTAGTAGATTCACTGGGAGCTTTTGCAACTGCTAACTTGTGGTAAGTGGATAATTTGAGAAAACAACTTGACCAAAAGAATCATTTGATTGAACAACTGCATAATGATATGCAACAAATGGAAGTTATTGCCAGATAAAGAATCAATTTTGATATCAGCAGAGTCAGACAACGTTTTGAACAACAGATGAAACAATTAGAGTATAAATTAAAATCAAGTTTTCAAAATTAGAACTTAAGTAATAACATGCTCTCCTAGAAAGATACATTAACAAATCAATTGCAAGCTCGGATAACCACAATCGAGAGCACGGTAATTGATACTTTTGCCTTCAAGAAACAAGCATTAGAGGTGAATGAGAAGTTGCAGATAGTCCAGCAGGATCTGTATGAAAGTTTGGATGCCATCCAAAAACATTATCAGGTAATAAATAATTCTTTGAATATTATTTATGAAAAATAGAGGGAATCTTTTACGGCCAGATCCAAATTCCAAGAATTTATAGTGTGGAGGAAAAATCCCAATGTACCTGAACTTGCTCCTTTCTCACAATTTGAGCAAATAAAAGGAGAAATGTATTTAAAGGTCTGGGAGAACAATATTGAAGAAAGTAAAAGGTTAGCTAAAGAGACAAAATATGCTTGTCTTGCTGCCCTTTCCGTTGTAGATATAGAAATGGAAAAAATTGATGTCAGTAGTATTCATGCTACACTTGGGAAAGTTGAGATCGAAAAGAGTAAAGAAGATCTAAAGAAAAACAGAGGGAGTGTAACAAATTCTATACTACAAGTAAATCATGTTGATTTACAAATGATAAATGATCTTCTGGTCAAAACAAGTTTACAACATCAAATCACTCAACCGACAATTGTTCAAATTCAAAGAAATCTACCATTGGTGCATAAAAAGGCTTTTGTGTTTGAATTAAATGCAAATATTAAGGTCAACAATCAGAAACTCGTCTTCAAATGCAAAGATTTCCATGAGTATGGGAATTTTTCCAAGAACTGTCTGAAAGATGGAAAATGAATCCAACATGGTAGACCAGGAGGAACAATGGCAGCAACCCAAGAAAAAGAAACAACCGGGGAAGAAAGGAACCAGTCAGAATAAAGGAAAAACTCATTTCCCCCACAGGGAGTGCCCTCAAGTCCAAATCCCTCCTCTCTCAGTAACCCCCACCCCCTGAAGTCGCCTCTCCAAACCAGTTCGAAGCCCTTTCAGTCCCGAATATGGGCGAAGACCCCATCCACTCTTCGCCTCCCCATCCTAAGGACCCACCGGTCACTGATGGCCCTGCCCCTCCCCCCCCCCCAAAAGTTGGAGAAGTTTATACTAATATTTCGGAAGAAGAATATGAACACTCAATGGCTACACCCCACCCAAGAAAACCAGGCCGCAAACCCAACAACCATAAAAGAGAAGAACTAGCGAATCAAGAAAAAGAATTGGGAAAGCAAAAAACTATGGAAGAAATGTTGAAGAAAGAAACCAGATCCCATCAAAATCAAAATGGCCCAGTCGCATCGAAAGGAGGCAACCCCAAACCACATTCTAAATCATAAAATCCTTATCGTGGAACTATAGAGGACTAGGCTCGAAACAAAAAGTAGAAATGGTCTGACATCTCATCAAATCTGGAAAAAAACTCACCTCCTCCTTCTCCGAGAGACTAAGAAGCAAGCAGAGGAAGTTTTGAAAATCATAAATCTAATGTGGAAAAATATCAAAAGAAGAGCCATTAGTGTTGTAGGGATGTCTGGAGGCATTTGCACACTATGGGATCTGCAAGTATTTAACATCAATAACGCGAAGGAGTCACCTAAATGGATGATGCTCAATCTAACACACATCCCCTCAGGTATGTCTATCTGGCTTCTCAATATTTACATGCCTTTCACCCCCAAGAGAAACTCTAGTGTTGGAACTCCCTCTTATCACTCTCCGATGAGGTAATAGGTTCAAATCTTATAGTGGTGGGGGATTTTAATACCACTTTATGCAACAAAGAAAAAATAAGAGGTAATTTAGTCTAAGATCCCTGCAGGGAGCTTATGGAAGACTTATACTCCTCTTGGGATCTTTTAGACATCAATCCCACCAATGGAAAGTTTACCTAGTCCAATAATAGACCTGGCTCTTCCCATATTGTAGCTAGGTTGGATAGATTCTTCCTCAATGGCCCTCTACTCAACTCCCCTCTTATCCTTACATCCTCCATCCTCTCTTGGGTTGGATCCGACCACCGACCTATATACCTTCTCCTCTTAAGGTCTTAATTTTGGACCAATCCCCTTCTGCTTTAACCCACATTAGCTTCTTGACCCCTCCACCCTCTCCATTATTGACTTGACATGGAACCAATGGATTATCATCTCCCCCATAGATATATGGGAACAAAAAATAAGTAAACTCAAAGAAGCTTTGAAAATATGGATCAAATTAAAACCAATCGTCTTAGGCCAATCCAAAATCCAACTGGAAAAAAGTTGGATAGTCTAAGGGAGAAATTGGAAGTGGAGCATGCAGATCCATCTACACTGGAAGAAGAGAGAATCACTTTCAAAACTTATATGTCAACTCCGAAAACTGAAGAAGAGCAGTGGAGACTAAAATCAAGAAGCCTTTGGCTTCAAGCACAAGACATACATACTAAATTTTTCCATAGACAGGATAAGGCCAGAATTTGGAGAAACAGAGTATCTGAAATCACCATTGAGGACGGTCGCTTGATTATAGATTACGAGCAAATAAAAAGAGCAGGATATCAACATTTTGAATCCCTCTACAAGGAGCAGACCACTTATAACATTGATTCCTTATAAAAAAATGCTCGACCCCATTCCCCTGCTCCTAAAACCTAAATAAAATGATCAACTTTACAAGATCATATCGGAAGAAGAGGTTTGGACTGTCATAAAATCAATGAACCCAGATAAATCTTTGGGACCGAATGGGTTTTCGGCCCACTTCTGCCAAAAATGTTGGGGGATCATTCGAAAAGACTTGATTAGAATGCTCCAATACATCCAGAGAACTTCCTTGATATGAGGGAGAATGAATTCCACCTTCCTGGCCCTTATCCCTAAAGACTCCAACCCCTCATCCTTTAGTAGATATAGACCCATCTCCCTCTGCAACATTTCCTACAAAATTTTCTCCAAAATCCTTGCCAACAAAATAAAACCCTTCCTGCCCTCGCTCATCTCCCAAAGTCAAGGAGGTTTCATTGAAAAGAGATAAATGGTTGATAATGTTCTTCTGGTACAAGAGGCTCTTCACTCAAGTCAATCTAGAAAAGAGAAAGGCGTGGCCATTAAAATTAATGTGGAAAATGCCTTCGACGGGGTCATGCATAGCTTCCTTTTGGCATTTCTCTCCAGGTTTGGTTTCAATGGCCTCTTCCTCTCCTGGATCCATGCTTTCATTTGTTCCCCCTGAATTTCCCCCTTTGTAAATGGGAGGCCCACCCCCTTCTTCCAAATTTCCAAAGGAATTTGACAAGGTTGTCCCCTCTCCCCCATCCTTTACATCCTCATGGTCGAAGCCCTCAACAAGAATCTGACAAAGATAGAGAAAACAAACTCATCCTTGGGATCAAAATCGCTCAAGGAGTCAAAAGAATAAACAACTCCCAATTTGCAGATGACACCATCCTGTTGGGAGGGGCCTCAACTATTTTACCAAGAAGATTCAAATCAATAATGGACGACTACACAACAGCCTCGGGAGGAAAGGTCAATGAACTCAAAAGTCAAATTTATGTATGGAATGTTCCTCATCATGAAATGCAGGCTATCACTAGAATCCTCAATTTCACTGGCACCACTACATGGGACCCTTTATACTACCTTGGCATCCCCATCTTCTTAAAATACCCCCCTCCATGGCTTGGAACAATATCCTAGACAAGATAAAAATAAAATTCAACAAGTGGGGCTCCCTTTGGCTAAATCTTGTAGGAAGAGTTGTCCTCATTAAATTTGTACTCTCTTCCCTTCCTATTTTCCAGCTCTCTATGTTACTAGCCCTGGGGAAATTTAAATCAAAAATTTCCCAAGAAATTAGGAGATTTCTTTGGCAAGGAGGTCACTCCAACTCCAGACGCCATCATCTCATAAACTGGAACATTGTCAAAGCGCCTAAGTCCAGAGGGGCACTTAGAATAAGAGACCCCTTTCTTCTTAATCTTTCTCTGGGTGCTAAAATTCTTTGGAGAATGGTCACCAGATAGAACGAATGGTAGAAAAGGCTATTTTGCGTAAATACTTCATTGAAAGTAGACTTCGCTTCCTGGACCATTCTCTCCTGGCACAAAGTGGCTCTCAAATCTATAATCTCCTGAAATCCTCTCTCCCCCTCATTCAAAACAATCTATCATGGTCACCAGGTAATGGGAAAAATATCAAATTAGCTACTAACAGAATTCATGGATCTTCACCCCCGGAACAGGAAGCCCCTCTCCTCTCGATATTGTCTTGGCTTTTCGATCAAGGTAAACATTCTCTCTATGACATCTCCACTTGGAATAGAACTACAAGCAAGTGGTTAAGATGGGACCTTGGAAATCCCCTACTAATCTTAAACCAATCTCCTGCCTCCTCATCTCTAGACTCAAAGGTTGTGCCCCCAACTCTCTCAATACTAAATACTTTCATTGTTGGAACGCTCACCATTACTCGGTTAAGTAGGGATTCATTTCCCTTCTTAACGATACCCAACTTCCTACTAAAGCATCCCATTGGAAGAATATATGGAACAATAATGGATTACCCAAAATAAACATATTTTGTTGGACCTTGGTCCATCGAAAAATCCTAACGGACGAAAATCTCAGTAAAAGGGGAATCCATGGCCCTTTTAGGTGCGCTCTCTGCAAGAAAGAATCTGACACTATTCGGCACATTTTTCTCAAATGCAGCTATGTTCCTAGGGTTTGGGAGATAATTCTTCAGAATATGTACAATAAAGTCAAGTGGCCAAACAACATCAACCATCTTCTTCAAAATTGGAAATCTAGATACAAAGGCTCTTTAAAGAACAAAGCAGCATTCCAAAGAATTTGGACAGCCTTACCCAAATATGTCTGCTGGAAAATCTGGCTAGCCAGAAACAAAGCACTCTTTGTGGGGGAACTCAATCTCCTTGCCTTGACCACCAAGAGCATTGTCAACCTGCTCTCAGAGCATCTCTCCCACAGGAAGGTCCCATCCACCTCATTTCAAAATATGGACAAGTTAGAAAGTGCATGTGTGGGAAGCCTGAATATTAATTGTAGCGACACTTCTTCTGCCACCTTTCGTCCCTCCTGGCAACTTCAATTCAATAAGATGCAGCTAGAAAAATGGCTCACAAACAAAAATACTCATTCCTTGTTTTTCGATGGCACTTCAAAAGGAAATCCTAAGGCATCTGGTGCAGGAGGGGTGATTCTCTACCCAAGAGATCAATCGAAAATCACTTATGCTTGGAGCTTAGGACAAGCAACCAACAACCAAGTTGAATCATATGCTCTTCTCAAAGGCCTGAGTATAGCCAAGGAAAAAGGCATCTCTGTCCTCATTGTCCTCGAAGACTCTCGTCTCATCCTCTCTTACTTGTTTCTCAATAAAACTCCCAATAACCTCACTCTCAACTCCATTCTCAGCAAAATCAGGCAAGAAAACCCCTATATCAAGGAAATTCAATTCTTCCATGTGGCCCGCTCGCTCAATTCTCAAGCTGATCTCCAAGCTAACCTAGTTGTGAACCCCCTGGAAGGCTTGCTCCAATCCAATGGTCTCACCTATCATCACCTCATCCCATGATTCTCTGCCTTCCCTCCTTCTTGTTGACATGATGTCTTCTTTGGCCCCTTGGTTGGTCCCCTTACTCTCTCCCTCATGTCGACCTCTGGTTTTCTCACCCCCCAATTTTACGAAACAACACCCATCTTCCCTTATCCATTGTTCGCCTTCTCGCACTCTGGCTTGCACCCTGCAACACTTTGAATTGCTCTTGGATCGACTTACATAGTTTTTTCTTTGCTTGTGGGAGCTCTAAAGGATATGTTGGAGATCTCTCGCCACAGGCACCCAACCAAAGCAAACTTGCAATGATGTGACCTGATGTTATTGAAGGTGTCTCCATTACGTCTCATATGAGCTCCACACTTCATCTTAGAGGGAAAATGGGGATTCGTCTCCCTCTCGCTTGTGCCTCCCATACAGGTAGTGCAGCTGGGCGAAATCATGAGGTAAACTCTTTGAAAAGCAGCAACATCTCTCATATAAATAAATCCTCCAACACCTCCTTGCATTTTTTCATAGAGAGTTCGGCAATTAAGTTCGGCGAAAACAGAACCTGGGATGGCTCTGGATGGCACCTCACCCCCCTCCATGATCTCGTTGAGTCGAGTAGTTGGAAGAAGTCTTGGATGAGTCCCCGCTTGGCCTCTCGCATTACGCTCGTGGGCTCGCTTCAATGGCAAAGAGTTGGAAAGAATCATTCAACCAGTGACAACATCCCTTTCAATGGTAAGAAGAAGTATTTCAATCGTAAGAAGAAGTCGCAGCCTTCCGAAAACAATTGGAAAATGGCTAGGCTTCTCCCTCCGGATCAACACAGACATACAATACAAAATAGGTCACATCTCCATCTGCAGAACCAATTGAACAGGATCCCAACAGGAAGCTTAAATATCTCTATGTATTGCTTTTGCATCTGCATTCTAGGTATTTACTATAGACTTTATGCCAGGAAACGAGGAAGGTCTCTCCTGGAAAAAAGAAACATTTTTTAAGGCCCCTTGGCCACTAGATTGACTAAATCTTCTGGATCTTATCGAGGCATTGTTGATCTTC
Source organism: Picea engelmannii (assembly GCA_009831015.1). Lineage (NCBI taxonomy): Eukaryota > Viridiplantae > Streptophyta > Pinopsida > Pinales > Pinaceae > Picea > Picea engelmannii. Next base: position 1,086,323 of record ML777350.1, read on the forward strand.
CTCTAGCTTCATACTCCTATGTATCCACCTCGTAGTCTATGAGATTGTCACATTTATCAATATAATTTCTCTCTTCTGTTAAAAAAAATTCCAAGATTGAACCTTACAAGTTTTTTATTGCTTTATTGGATCTGCAAACACAATTCAAGGACCAGCAAAAGCCAAGTCCATCCACAATTAGATAGAAGATGAATAAATCATCGGCAAGCGAAAGAAATTCCAGCAGATGCTAAATATCTTCCTAATATTTTTTTAGTTTAGATTGTATTATATTTTGAGAGCTAAGAATGTGGAAAGTATAACCACTTTTTGGTTAAGACGATTTTTGTACAAATAAGAAAATTAAAGATGTATTCAAGGCTTATTTTGGTCGAATGTAAAAGAGAACCTTCTTAATACCAATTTGAAAGAGAAGACAGAGATTCTACATTTCATTTCCTTGAGTTAAGTGCTTTATGTGTATTTCCTTTTCATAATCTCATTTTCTTCACTCTATGGCTCTTAAAGATTGAAAGACTACAATTTAGTAATACATCTATTGTGGTCTATATAATTGGAAGTTTGTTCAGCTACAACTTTTCCTCTGTTATTACTATGAGTAAAACAAGATATGTCTCTGTATGAATCTCCTCATTTCAATTCATCTTTTAAAGACCCATCCTTCATAATTCTTCTATTGCATATAAGGTAAGATTTATCAGTATTGGATACCTTACTTTATTTTGGCAGTTTCTGTTAATCAATTCTACTTTTCATATACTCAATATTTATAAAAGACTCAAAGAAAGAGATATTGCCTCTGTGTTTTCTAATCATTAAATTCATTTTAAGTTTCATCTTAAAACCGAAGGTAGAAAAGCATTATAAAAAACAATTCTCTTATATTTTGAATGCCTAACATTATTATGTGAGCCTAGAGTAAATCTAAGGAACAACATATTTTTGGCGTCGTTGTCGCGGAACAGAGAAACAAAACTATTTTCCCTGGGAATACAACAAAGTTTAAGTTTTCATTTTTTATGGTGAAGGTTCATTTTTATTTTTCACTTGGCGACTCTATTTTGGAAAAGTTGGCATTCGGACGAAAAAATACTAGAAAAAAACCAGACGATAAGCAGACTATGTCAGTTTCAGATCTCGAAAAATTGTTGAAAACCAAAGGAAATCTAAAGCATATGTTTGCATCAGCATGTAAATTCTATCAACCAAAGGTTACTCAAGTTAATGTTAAGATTCCAATGAAAGAAATAATTTTACTTTGTTCTAAAGAAAAACATCAAAATAAACCTCATTCCGCAGAAGCCTCAACTAGTAATCCTGAAATTAAATTAGAAAATCTAGAGGTGGTAGTTCCCAAAGTAAAGTTGTATGATCTAAAGGGAGTAAATTTCCGGAATACACCTTTCTCTTTGATAGATACTTTTATCAATGAGAATAAAGAATCATCTTCAGATCTTAACGTTATCTATATGAAACCTATCCTTAGTCTCCCTGAAATAAAAGTTTATGTCTCTGAAAATCCCGAAGATCACCTTTTGTACTCAGGTTCATCTCTTATCACTTCCCTCATCTACCCATCTAGTTGATCTGAAATACCAAGCTCAAGTTTCCATTTCCCATCTAAGTTTGATTTTACATCCCTATCACGAGATCCGTCACCTTTTGACTATCTAGCAGATCTTCGCTCTCACCTTCTTGAAGCAATTAAAGATCTAGTACAACAGTCTTTTCAAATCTTCGATAATCTACATTACAGTACTAATATCTCTTCTCCAAAACTTTCAATGGTTGGTGTAGGAGGCAATGGAGATAGTGGAAATATAAATCCACCACCACCTCCTCCGAGGATTTTTTCCAAAATAGTTGCTAGATATGCCCCCTTATCCCTCCATGCAGTTCTGCATAATTTACTTGAGAATTATATGAAAAGTCTACCTAAATTCATGGGAGAAGGGGATTCAACATCCATAGAACACATAGTAGTTTTTGATCAATTTGTTGATATTCTTGGCATTGAACATGAAGTCATTTACATGAGACTATTGGTACAGATTTTTGAGGGACAAGTTAAAACTTGGTTTAGGGGACTTCCTGCAAATACCATAACAACATATGATGATTTACAAACTTCTTTCTTAAGACAGTGGGGTGAGAAAAAGGACCATTTATATTATTTAACTGAATTTAGAGCTTTAAGGAAGAAAACATCTGAAATTGTTTCTGAATTTATCCAAAGATTCAATAAACTATATAGCAAAATCCCAACTGAAGTTAAACCTTCACGACCAGCTGCTAAAGTTACTTTTACAGGGGCATTTGATTTAGATTTTGCTTACTTTTAAAGGAAAGAAGAGCTACAACATTAGTTGGAATGCAATATGATGCTATCAAAATTGAATCTAATATGATGGAATTAGGAAAACTGAAAACAAAGGTTGAGATGGGAATAAGAGAACCTAGAAGATTTAAAGAACAAGGTGGACCCTCCAGTTCTGGGAAAAACACACAATAGGAAAAGATGGATTAGATGGCTAAAATCATTAAAGATTTATCAAATAAAATTTCCAAGATGGAAATTGAGAAAGCCAAACCTGACCCATATGTTAGAAATCAAAATCAATTCAAGAGAAACCTCAATACAAGCCCTCATATTCAACAGAGGTAAATTAAGAATGAGGAACAAAATATTCAGGCCCCTTTTAAAACAGAAAATCTTATACAGGGAGATGGTGTTCAATATTATGACGAATTAGATGAGGATATAAACAATCTCAGTGATGATGATATTGAACCTAATTTAACTCAACAAGACTACGAAAAAAATTTCAATATTGGATCATTATTTGATGAGCAAAATATCAATAACTTGGGAGACACTACATTACAATATAAGGATCTTGTAGATTCAATAATGGTTGGGCTTCATAATAAATATGATTTGAGGCCAAGAGATAAGACTTCCACTACCAATCCACCAAAAAAACTCTTGGCACTGAATAAAGCAAATGAAGCAGTGGTTTCAAAATCACCTACTGAAGTACAAGTTGCTCAAATAAAGCAAGTTGAAACTAAAGCAACGCAAACTAAAAAACTAGAAAACAAAGAAGTTGAAGTACATGCCAAAGAGTTAGAAAAATCAATTGGCATGTTCAATCTTTAGAATGAATTGAATAAGATTAAAATTTCAATTCCTCTGGTTGAACTTGCTAGAAATCCGGTTTACAAGAAGCAGATTTCAAAGGTAATTAATTTTCCAGATGCAGAATGTCAAGATGATGTTATTAACTTGCAAGATGAGAAGCCAAAGATTCTGTTTGGACCACGTATTGAAAACGATAAAGACTCAATGGATCCATTTTATATCACTCTTACTATGCATGATCATTTGTTACATAACTATATGCTAGACTTAGGTGCTTCACATAATTTGATGTTGAAAATAATAATGGAAAAATTGGGCTTACAAATTACCAGACCTTATCCAGATTTATACTCTTTTGATTCCATAAAGGTTAAGTGTTTGGGTATGATTAAATATTTAGTTGTAAATCTAGCTCAAATTCCAGTTAAAAGTATTCTTATGGATGTGGTAGTAGCTAATGTTCCTGCAAAATATGGCATGATTTTATCAAGATCTTGGGGTGCAAAGTTAGGAGGATCAGTTCAATTGGACATGACATATGCCACTATTCCAATTTTTGGTGGACAGTTTACCAGATTGTACAGAGAAACTAGATTGGCCTATACATCCTCAAAACTCTAATAATTATCCGGTCGGTGTTGTTGATCAAGTTTTAGGAAATTGTATTTTATCTATAGATGATGATTTTGAAGTTTGTACAGAAAATGAAAATACAAAAATAGAATCTCCAAAGGAAAATGTAAATATTAGAGATGGGATGTGGAAAATGTTTTTCAATGGTTCCTCAGCTTGGGAAGGAGAAAGAGTTGGAGTACTATTTGTGGCACCAAATGATGAGTATTACATCCATTTTTCTTATAGATTGCAATTTGACATTGATTACACAAATAATGTGTGTGAATGTGAAGCTTTAATTTTAGGATTAGAAGATGCTAGAAAATTAAAAATCAAACATTTGATAGTATATGGGGATACAAAACTTATTGTAAAATAGATGAGACAGCTATATCAAGCTAAGCATCCTAGAATGAGGTCTTATAGAAATTGTGCATGGGATTTAATAGAATTTTTTTTCTTATCTTTCAACATTCATGTTATTCTCAGATTGCATAATCAACAAGCAGATTTATTAGCTAAAGTTGCAGCTACCTTCATACCACCCAATGTTCTGAAATTGAAGTATCACATTGACATGAGACATAAACCTTCAGTTCCAAATAATGTTCACTATTGGCAAATTTTTTAAGATGATGAAAAAATAAAACAAATTTTGGAGATGGTAGATGAATTTTCTGAGACACACATAGACCGGGAAAATCAAAATGATCCAGTTTGGATTATGCAAGAAGGAGAAAATCCAGAGAAATTCAAAGATAGAATTGAAAATCACAAAATTCTCTTACTAAATAATAATCAAATTCCAAATGGTCTTATTTTGTTAGAAATATTGTTCAACCAAAATGATATCCCTTTAAAATCTACCTTGTAGCCTCAACCTGAAGAGGTTGAAGATTGTAATGTCGGATCAAATGAAAATATAAAACTGGTCAAGTTGTCTAAATATCTTCCCATTGAACTGAAGAGTAAATATGTTGAATTACTCAAAGAATATAAAGATGTTTTTGCATGGTCCTATGAAGACTTAAAAACTTATGATACTTATGTTATAGAACATAAGATTCCATTAAAACTAGGTATCAAGCCTTTCAAGAAAAAACTTACATAGATAAATCCTATTCTCTTGCCGGTAATAGAAAGGGAGGTCAAAAAGCTTCTTGATGCAAAAGTCATTGTACCTCTTAGATACTTTGAATGGGTAGCCAATTTGCTTCCTGTCAAAACGAAGAATGGAGAGATAAGATTGTGTGTTGATTTTAGATATTTGAATCGGTCTTATTTAAAAGACAATTACCCTCTTCCTAAAATGGATCATGTTCTTGAAAATATGGTTGGTGCAAATAGGATTTCTATGATTTACGGATTTTCGAGGTATAATTAAATAGTTCTCCATGAAAATGATAAAGAAAAAACTTTGTTTACTACTCCATGGGGAAATTTTATGTATGAAAAAATGTCATTTGGATTAATGAATACAGATGCAACTTTTCAAAGAGAAATAGATATAGCATTTGTTGGCGAAAAATATAATTATGTTGTTATTTATCTAGATGATCTGATAGTTTTTTCTAATTCTGATGCAGAACACTTGGTACATCTTAGACAAACATTTGACAAATGCGGAAAATTTGGTTTGTCTTTGAACTCTAAGAAATCTCATTTTGCCATGCAAGAAGGTAAGTTGTTAGGACATATTGTATCGAAAGATGGAATCAAAGTAGATCCAAAAAGAGTTGAAGCTATTGATCAAATCAATACTCCTAGAAACAAAAAAGAAATTCAATCAGTTTTAGGAAGAATTAATTTTTTGAGAAGATTTATTCCAAATTTTGTTGAAATTATCAAATTGATCACGGATATGTTGAAGAAGGATAATGAGGTGAAATGGATGACGGGAGCTAAGGCATCCTTCCAACAAGTCAAGAAAGCTATAGGACAAGCACCGGTGCTGGTAAGTCATGTTTATACAAAGGAGTTTTTAATCTTTTCCTTTGCATCTAAATATACAATTGCAACAATGCTCCTATAGAAAAATGATGAAGGATTTGAACAACCTATTTCCTTTTTTTAGTAAAAGCCTCAAAGATGAAAAATTAAATTATGGTATCCTAGAGAAACAGGCGTATGCTATGGTTAAGGCACTCAAGTCTTTTTGGACATATGTTTTACATTCAAGAATAATCACATATGTACCTAATAGCACAAACAAAGATATCCTAATTCAACCTGACAGTGATGGAAGAAGGGGAAAATGGTTGCCAAAAATTCAAGAATATGATTTGGAAGTCAAACCAACCAAACTGATAAAAGGACAGGGTCTAGAAAAATTACTTGTTGAACCAAATTTCAGAGCCCTGGGAATAAATCATTTTGATTCTGAAAATTCTCTCCCGCACATTGAAGAAATTGATGATCAAATGCCAACAATTCATATTGACGACAAATTTTCTTCCTCTTCTTGGTACAACAATATAGTGTAATACCTTCTTACTCTTCAGTTTCCTACTGACTTGACTCCTTTCAAGGCAAGAACCTTAAAATTACAGGTTATCAAGTATTTCATTATCAATGTTAAGTTATTCTGGAAGGATCCTTTGGGTTTCTTATTATGTTATCTTACATAACCCGAAACATAAGGTGTAATTGATTAGTTTCATAAAGGAGTATGTGGAGGACACCATGCTTGGAGAGCAATAGCTTATAAAATTTTAAGGGCATGCTATTATTGGCCACGGTTATTCACTGACGTAAATGCAAGGGTCAGAGCTTGCAAATCATGCCAACCTTTTGTTGGAAAGCAAAATCTCCATGCCTTACCTTTAGTTCCTTTTAAAGCTTAAGCTCCTTTCCAACAATGGGGCCTAGATTTCATTGGAGAGATTCATCCACAATCAAGTGCCCAACACAGATGGATTTTAACCGCTACTGATTACTTTACTAAATGGGTAGAAGCTATTCAAACTCAGAATGCTACAGATTCAGTAGTAATAAATTTTATGGAAGAGAACATCCTTGCAAGGTTTGGTTGTCCAAGAAAAATAGTCACAGATAATGCACAAGATTTCAAATCTATTGTTGTGATCAACTTTTGTCAAAAATATAATATCATTTTGGGTCATTCCACGGCTTATTATCCTCAGGGAAATGGGCTGGCACAGTCGTCTAATAAAATTTTAATGACAATAATTAAGAAGGTTTTGACAGAAAATAAGAAAGCTTGGCATATACATTTAAAATATGCTCTATGGGAAAACATAATCGGCACCAAGAAATCTATAGGTATGTCTCCTTTCCAATTAGTTTATGGCACATATGTTATTCTTCCTATTAATATTGCTCTTCTTGTGATGAAACTATGGCAGGATGCTAATGAAGAACCAAATGATTTGACAAGAAGAATAAATCAAATAATTGAAGTCCAGCAGAACAGAAGAGAAGTGGATTATAAGCTTAAGAAATACCAAGACAATATGAAGGCCATATTTGATAAGAAATCCAAAGACAGGGAGTTCCTTCCTGGATATTTAGTCTTGAAGCGGGAAGCCAGAAAAGAATACACTGGGAAACATGGAAAATTTGACCATCTCTGGTTTGGTCCTTTCAAAATTGCAACAATTGAAGGGAAAAATTCTTTCTCTCTTGAAAATTTAAATGGAGAAATTCTCGAGGCCCCTATCAATGGGCGATTTTTAAAACATTTTATGCAGTAGTTTTCTTAGTTTCCATTGTATATACCAGATTGGATTGGATTTACATTAGCAAAAATTTTATTTCTTTTTCTTTTTCAGAAGTTATTTAAGTGTTTTTGAGTGCTAAATTTATGTAAATGTTTTCAAGAAAATAATGGTTTTGATTTTATTTCAAGGAAAATAAAAAGAAAATATTTTTTTCCTAAAAAAAAAAAAAATCATCTTTTACTTTTCGTAAATAAAACTCACTCGGTAGTTAATAAAACAATACTCCTCTTAACAAAAATAGTTGAAAAATTCTTAGAATAGGACTGTCAAAACATGATAACAATTTTTGAATGCAAAAGTTCAGAAATTATATGTTAAAAACTTGACATTTTTTACAATGACTACCTATCTTTCTGCTTAGCTTTGTCAAATTTTCACAGTTTCAAAAAACAAAAATAAAGTAGATATGGAAGCCTACTAATGACTATTGATATGAATTATATATTCCTTGTGTTTTACTTCAATTACTTCCAGAGAATCGTCTAACTATTGAAATTCTGCCTTTTCTTGAAGGGTCGATGATCAAAGTTCTTCAACATTATGACGATCTGTTGGAGCTGAACGTTCTTCAAGAAAATCAGATGATGTTGTAGAAACTCGAGACCCAACTGATTCTACGGGAATGTTCATTAGTGATTGTCGTCTTCGTAAAAGTCTCTAATGTCGGTGATGAGAGCTTAAACAAATTGCGTTTTGACTCACAACTCTTGTTACAGTCACCATTTCCTCTCGATGTCACATTTCCTGAGATTGAATCCACTGGTGAAGTTGAAAATTTGAATTTTGGAACTCTCGAATAATTTCTTACTGCTCTCGAACCTTTTCCTGGAGAGTAAAGATCGTGCAATCGAGACATTCACAGTCATCACATTTACCACTCATCTCTTCCCATTTTTCAGACTCTCTGGAATTAGGTGATGAATAAATACAATTCATTTTTCAAAACTTCAAAGGAAATCAGGTAACAAGTTCTCTCCTTTCTTACTATTTAGTAAAAATGAAAATAGATTGATTATAATAGACATGAGGGATAATTCCCACTAATTAAAGATGGCTTCATCATTTATTGAAAAGATTGGAGAAGCGGGGAAGATATTATCTATAACATCATTCTCATTGGATATATGATCATCTCGGGTATGAAAATAAATCAATAATTATAAGAAAAACAAAACAGTTAGAATATGACTGCAGAACAGAGAAAATCGGGAGTCTTGTATGGACAAAGAAACTCGTGTCAATTATTTTTTGATCAAATTGAGATTATTTGAACTTCTGATATATTTATNCTCTCTCTCTCTCTCTCTCTCTCTCTCTCTATGAATAATATTATCCTTCATTCTCAATCATATTAGTCCTTGTAGAAATGACAAAACTTAGCTTAACACTAAAAACTTAAAAGCATATTTTTTAAAACAATTTGGGCGAAGATTTTTTATGTTTCTTGATTTTAATTGAAAAAGTATGTCTAGGCTAATCCTAGAAAATTTATCCCTAATATCAGATTTCAGCTAACGATTTCTCTCAAGGTTTATCCCTGAAATAAATATTTTTTTCCAAATTTACCTATAGGCGAAGGTATACTTAGAATTGAAAGAAAATTGATCTGAGAGTATTCTTAAAACTATAGACAAACCTTGTTTTTCATGAGATCAGAAACATATGTTATCCTTGGTATATTAGATATAAATTGATTTCCCCCACTTCAAAGTAATAAAATCAAAGACAGATGGTGAAAGGAAATTCACAAATTGATTGCCCCCATCTTGTCCAAATAGAAATGATGAAAGGAAATTCATATATTGATTGCCCTCTTATCAATTAAATGACAACTTGTTTTTGAAGTGGTGAAAGGAAATTCAATAAAGGGAGATATAGATAACTTCACCGGGGTATTGAACAGGCCCACTGGCAGTGAAGAAATATCTATGATGTCTGTAAGGTTGTCTTACACATCTATATAATATACTATGTTATTTAGTTCTTTTTCAATAATATTTATATCCTGAACCAACTGGGATTCCTTAAATAAACATACTTTGCATCTTTATAACCTTGAAGAGTGAACAGAGCTAGTTAAAATATGATATTTTTGTCAAAATTACTTTGATTGTCCTAAAAAATTATGGAATCAATTTTAAGAAAAGAAAGCACTTATTAGCCTGGCTTGAAATCAATCACCAAGTATGGTTTAAGATTTTTAGATATGGTTATGTTTGTCTTTTCTATATACGATTAAATTTCAAATAAAGAAAGAAAACATTTTAAATCAATAAACGAAAGCAATAATGACTACATTTACCAAATAAAGGCACATGGTCTACTATTCTTTCGTGCCTCATAGAGAGCCACAATCCCCAGATGGAGCCTATGTTAGAACATTATTGAAATTTTCAAATAAAAATCAAAATTTGAATTCCTTTTTGTTTTGGTCTTTTCAAAATAATTTTTTAAACTTAGGAATATTGTTTCTTAGACTAAACGACGTTTTTGTTACATCTTGACAGGGTGCATCAAATACCAACCATTAAAAAATTGATAGTCATCTAGATCGACGGCTCTCGCAACTTTGGAGTTCTAGAATTACGAAAGGTTTAAACAAAAGAGAAATACAAAGTTCACTTCGGGACTTCGCGATTTGGGAGTTCAAGATCAAAATGTTCAAAACCCTAAAAATCTCAAAGTCATGAAGCTCCGGAGTCTTGAAGACTTGAATTCCCGAAAAATATTTTAGAATTAATCAATTGATGTGTTATAGGCCACCTGTCAATCTTTACTCGTGGTGACACATGGCACTCACTTTGGGCACCTTTAGTCACATCATTAGGATGATTTCAGGTGACACATGTCACTCATATTTGTGTGACACATCATCAATAGTGACGTCATACTGCCACATCACTCTGGGAGATTGTCCTTCGGGAAATCAAATCAAGAACAAATTCAAGTAGTGTTGGAGTGTTGGAGTGTTGGAGCGTCGAAGTGCCGAAGCACCAAAGTTCCCAAATGATCGTAATAATAAATCACCAAATATTAATGGGCTAATCATGTTTTAGTAGGTGTGATTAACGGTAAGTAATCACTCCACGAGTTCAGCCTTTGAGGAAACTCTATACACCGCTAATGCAAACTTGGGAAGCCTCAAAGCTCCGGAGTCCTAGAGTTCTGAAGCACTTAAAGTTAAAATGACCATGAGCCGTGATCAATTCATATGAAACAATAAATTAAAGGTTGAATAATTGCTTCATGAATTCGGCCTTCAGGAGATATCTATTATTCCTCATTCAAAACTCACGAATGTCGAACCGTTGAAATAGCTTATCTTCATTACGATCATTAAAAGTGTATTTAATGTGGCTAGGGTAAAAGGTTGGAAAATTTACGACCGTCGGGTAATAAATTTGACAAATTTGGAATGATTACCTTGTCAATGGATTAAATGTAAGGATAATTAGTGTTTAACATTTCTTTTAATCAAGGTATTTTGAACTTCATAGGATTTTTCCATCAGCATCGAGAACTTTCGCATTCAGTAGTTTGGACTCAAAGATTTTTACTTCTCATGGGAGGGATAACATCAATATTTGGAAATCATGGCACCACGTAAAGCAAGAAAGAAGCAAGATCCATTTGTTGAGGAGACGAACCCAAATTTAGACATTCCTTTAGATACTAGCGCTCGACTGACGGACGTCATTAAATCATGGAAGCAGGTTTATGAAATTTTAGAGCACGAAAATGCCCTCTATTCCAATGATTCAAGTGGAGAAGAAGATAAGTCATTTGCAGCCAAGATAAGATAGGTGGCTAAGTTAGAACTTCACAAAGTTACAGCTCGGCAGAAATTAATGCCATATACTGATATGATAAGTTGGGCCTTAGAGCATGTGGATATCCCGACCAAAACCATCTACAGTCATCATAAGACCATTGTCGGCTCCTTCTAACACGAGGACATTCAAATAATGTACAAATTAACCCCCTACCACAAATATACTTACAATCCATCATTTATAATGAAGTTTGAGGATGATGAATGCACAAAATATGGTAGAACTGTTCATGATATAGTAAAAACCTAGTGGGGAAATCAAAATAAATTCAAAACTGATAGCGAGGGTATATATTATATAGCCTATTGTGATGACCATATATCGTATATTGTCGTGATGGTTTGTAGAATGTTTGGAAAGAAAAATCCTACGCATTTTACTATAGAGTGTGTTCGTATAAGTTATGAATTTGTTGAGGGTTATACTTTTGATTGGGAAAAAATGTCGTCGAATAACCTAGCTAAACAAATTGGGGATTACAAAAGTCTAAATGAGAACATGCTCCTTTCTATATTTATGCATATATTATGGATGCAATTTGTTTCAGAACATCATTTCCTCTTATGAATTGGAGCTGGACTTCGACTGTCATTGAGCCCATACATTTCTATCATTCTAAATTATGGGAAGAAAACGCAAAGGAATTTTTTTATGAGATTTGTCACAATGTGATCATTCTGACTCATGAAATTATCTATGGTCATCCTCCCCCCAGAATTTCAGAACAAATTATTGGGAATTTAGATGCCATTACAGATTGGTACATTGAGGAAAGATTTCCTTACATCAGAGTTTTCGGCTGCTTCACATCTCCACATGCTCTTCCCAGATTTATACCAGACATACTTCTTTGCAGAGAAGTAGACTATCAGACAATTTCAGTAGCCATCACCAAAGAATTGAAGGTCGCACAAAAAAGCGTTTGGCCAGCCTTTCCCATACAGGTTGATATATTCTCATTATCAAACTTTTTGACATGCTTAGGTAGAGGCTTCGGCCTTAGATGATATTAAATTGGTTAACATTGAATTCAAAAAGGATGATCCACATAGGGTGGTAGAGAATCATTTAGCTCAATTTAACATCAAGAGATACATCCATGAAGATTCACCCTATGACGAGGTTTTCAGATGAGTTAAATCATATGATGAGGTTGTATCCATATTTCAAAGTCTTCCTCGAGAACAATAGTCAGGTTTTCTCAGTTTTCAAAAGCACAGAAGGAACAGTTTACCTAAAATCTTGCAAGAAAAAAAAGGGCTTAGTCCAACTTCAAAGGTGACACAATCATCAAATCTCAAGCAACATGACTTGCCCGAACACAAAACTAAAGACGTGGAAAAGACACCAGAAACATTATCCAAAGATGCAATAATTACAGGAATATCCATACCATGTAAAAGTGATCAAGAATTATTAACATTATTTAAAGCTTTTATGAAACATGGGAAAATTTTTACTCTGTTATTGTCAAACACTCAAACTCCTGTGGAAGATGTCATAAATCAAGGAGAATCTATTGCACTCATTTCTCCCATACCATCTTTGACTCCCCTAGCAACAATTTTTGATTTACCTTGTTCAAAGGTTATCAATATAGATCACCTAACACTTATTGAACCTAAAGATATGCCTTCATCAAAAAAAAAAATCAACAAGAAAAGGAATGCTATCATATGAAAATAATATCAATAGAAAGAGGGAGGAATTACTAAACAACAAAGAATGATATATGATGGGCAGCGGTAGAGTGACCCTGAATTCGCAAAAGAAGTAGCAGATTCACTGGGAGCTTTTGCAATTGCTAACTTGTGGTCAGTGGATAATTTGAGAAAACAACTTGACTAAAATAATCTTTTGGTTGAAGAATTGCATAATGATATGCAACAAATGGAAGTTACTGCCAGAGAAAGAATCAATTTTGATATAATCCAAGTCAGACAACGTTTTGAACAATAGAATAAGCAATTAGAGGATAAATTGAAATTAAGTTTTCAAAATCAACACTTAAGTAATAACATGCTAAATCAATTGCAAGTTCAGATAACCACAATCGAGAGCACAATAATTGATATTTTTGCCTTCAAGAAACAAGCATCAAAGGTGAATGAGAAGTTGCAGATTGTCCAATAAGATCTGTATGAAAGTTTGGATGCCATCCAAAAACATTATCAGGTACAATAATTCTTTAAAGATTATTTATAAAAAAGAGAGGGAATCTTTAATGGCCAGATCCAAATTCCAAGAATTTATAGTGTGGAGGCAAAATCTCAATGTACCTGGACATGCTCTTTTCTCACAATTTGAGTAAATAAAAGGAGAAATGGCTTTAAAGGCCTAGGATAACAATCTTGAAGAAAGTAAAAGGTTATCTAAAGAGGCAAAAGATGCTTGTATTGTTGCCCTTTCAGTTGTAGATATAGAAATGGCAGAAGTTGATGTCAGTAGTATTCATGCTACACTTGGGCAAGTTGAGATCGAAAAGAGTAAAGAAGATCTAAAGAAAAACAGAGAGAGTGTACAAAATGCTATACTATAGGTAAATCATGTTGATTTACAAATGATAAATGATCTTCTGGTGAAACCAAGTTTACAACATCAAATCACTCAACATGCATTTGTTCAAATTCAAAGAAATCTACTATTGGTGCATAAAAAGGCTTTTTCGTTTGAATTAAATGCAAATATACCTTCCAAGTTTGTTATTACATTATTGGATCTGCATACACAATTCAAGGACCAGCAAAATCCAAGTGCATCCAAGAGCAAATAGAGGATGAATGAATCGCCCGCAAGCGAAAGAAATGTTAGCAGATGTTAAATATCTTCGTAATATCTTTTTAGTTTAGATTGTATTCTATTTTGAGAGCTAAGAATGTGGAAATTCCAAACACTTTTCGGTTAAGACGATTTTTGTATAATTAAGCAGATTGAAGATGTATTCAAGGCTTCTTCTGGCCGAATGTAAAAGAGAACCTTCTCAACACGAATTTGAAATAGAAGACAAAGATTCTACATTTCATTTCCTTGAGTTATGTGCTTTCTGTGTATTGCCTTTTCATAATCTCATTTTCTTCATTCTATGGCTCTTAAAGATTGAAAGACTACAATTTAGTAATATATCTACTGTGGTTGATATAATTGTAAGTTTGTTCAGCTACATCTTTTCCTTTGTTATTACTACAAGTAAAACAAGACCTGTATCTGTATGAATCTCCTCATTTCAATTCATCTTTTAAAGACCCATCCTTCATAATTCTTCTATTGCGGATAAGGTAGGATTTATCAGTATTAGATACCTTAGTTTATTTCGACAGTTTTTGTTAATCAATTCAACTTCTCATATACTCAATATTTATAAAAGACTCAAAGAAAGAGATATTGCCTCTGTGTTTTCTAATCATTAAATTCATTTGAAGTTTCATCTTAAAATTGAAGGTAGAAAAGCATTATAAAAAACAATTCTCTTAAATTTTGGATGCCTAACATTATTCTGTGAGCCTAGAGTAAATATCAGGAACAACATCTAGTAACTCCCTTTCTAAGTAATGCCTTGAAGGGCCTAAGTAAAGTGAAGTCATGTCTGGTAAGGTATTTTGAAGTCATTTCTTTAAGAACCTGAGTTTTGATGTTAGTTGATTGAGGAAAATCGTATTATTTACAAGAATGCTAGATGCAACTTTTCTCTCTCCCTATACTTTAGTAATTCTATTATTCATTATATGTGTCATCCCCACCACGTGGTCTTATAGTTCACTCATTGTGCATATCGAGATGTATCGTCTTCCTCTTTAGGAGTAGCTTATGTCAGATCAATCTTTCTCCCGTGTCTGGTTGTTCTAGTTTCCCCAAATCCAATCATGTTACTCTCTAGGTTAATCAGACTTACCAAAGCTACAAAAGACATCTTTGAACATTCTTCTCTCCCATGAGAAAGTGAAACTAATGTTCTTTTGGATTATCATAGAAGCATAGTGTGGGTCTTAAGGTCCCACAACTTAAGGAATTTGAAAAACCCATGTTCTTGAGAATCCGACATGACATTATTTTACGGTTTCATTTTATATCCTTTTTATGATAGACAATTGAGTCAACAAGTGGTATACTCCTTTTCTCCCCTTATCAATTCATTTTGTTTCAAGCAGTGATGTGATCAGACAAAGTCTTTGACCATTCCCTAATATTGGGTTTGCATGAAGAGATTCATCATCACATCATAATGCTCTATCTCAAAGTCATCAACCACTTTGAGGAAAACTCTAATTCTTCTGCACAACATTATTGCCTTTAAATTGAGGCAATTACTTTGTTCTCTTATCAGGAATCTAATTTGACTAGCTAGGAATATTGGTGAGATCAAACACTTTCTTCATGTTTTCTCCCACTTGATGACTCCTCGCTTTACCTCCAGCTTGACCTCTATCAGCATGAGCCATTACTAGAACATGATTCAGAACAACTAGGTTTGGTTTAGTAGGATTGATAGGATTTGCAATAAAATGTGTTTTGGAATGATTAGCAAAAGGCCGGTATTTTAAGTCCTTGGATCTGGGGTAGCTACAGAGTTTTTGACCAGAGGATGAATAAAAAGAGTAGTGCACTCAACACAGATATGAAATGAGCCCCTACTACTAACAACCACTTTGTGGACCTGGTGATTCTAATTGATGTGTTCTCGAACATAGCTCTGTAGATTTGCATCTTACCTTTTACTTGAAGCGCTTCCTAGGATCTGCTTGTTCGGGGAACCACTGCTTGCTCGCTCGAACCAACCTTCATTATATATGTTTAAGCAAGTGAACTTTGAAAGCTTTCTTGAAGGAATTAGAAAGGTTATTGTTGTTAACGAATTCAACAAATTGGGAAGTGGTTAATACATAGATAATAAAGTTGGGAAGTGGTTAATACATAGATAATAAAGTTGGGAAGGGTTATATCGGTTGTACATTATCTACATGAAAACTTAGTAATGCACATTGTAGAGAAGAGGGATGTGCCTATTTGGCAGAGTATGCCCACAAGTGTAATAGCGATGAATATATGCATACATAATGGTTAGATGGTAAACATAAATACATATTATATACATAAATGTCTAATGGTTCACATAATTTCCAAGAGCAAATTATTTTGATGGAATAAATGGAAGATGAGATGCAGCAAATTAAGAAACACATGCAAGGATTGTGTGCATGATGAAATCCCTAACCAAGGTTTTAGGGCAAACCCTAGTAGGCGAGTCGAAATAAGTTGTTTGAGGACGCACAAAAGCAAGCTAGTCGAAGCACAAGAAGGGTTCAGGGGAGGCAAAAAAGAATAAAGTGGAAGCCCCATAAGGTGGAGGCATAGGAATCATCTAATGCAAGTGTTAGAGTACCATAGGTAGTGTTTTAGGGTAAAAATGGAGATATAAGGTGAAGGGTTCGATGACTCAAGCATAAATAAATGGGATAAATCTTGGGTGCTTTTCCAAGCCCCTGGTTAACCCAAACAGTAAGGAGGAGAAAGTTTTGTAACAACCCGTAGCTCCACCTACCTTGTTCAAGTAGAATCCCCAAAAATGTGAGGCACACAACCAGGTATGTGAAGCACCAACAAGAGGAGAAGGGTTGGGTGACTAACCATTCCCCCAAAGAATGATAAGTACGAGGTACGATAACTCTGTATCTGCGTAACTCAAAGATCTAAAGAGGGAAAGGGAACTCCCTATCCACTAAACCTAAAGAGTAGAGGTATGGGGTCAAGAGTACGGGGACTCCCAATCCCTCGAAGCATAGTACTAGGGGGTAAAAGGTACGTGAATTTCCTATGCCCCCTAAGTAAGTAAGATAAGGTGTAACGTATTGGAAGCTAAGTATTGAGGGAAGAAAATAGTATGTAAAATATTGAAAGCCTTTGAGGGGAAGAAATAGAACTAAAGAACCTACTGAAACCTTTACTTATGATTTGATGCCAAAAAGGAAAGTGTAATTACATATATAAATGAATGACGGATAGGGTAGGCTTGGAGTAGATCAATTCCCACCTTCATTTCATATATATATATATATATATATATACACACACACACACACACAAACTTGATCTCTCCTAGTTGTCTTAGATCGATGAGGAATGTCACTAATATTGCCTCTTCGATCAGTATAGATAAATAATTGATATTGATAAGCAGGAAATGGACGATGAATGTAGGTTCTTAACACCCCATCAATCCATATCAATGCTTAACGACCTAGCTAGTAGGTAGTTTTGTCCCATCCATCATCTTATAGTAGGTAGTTTCACCCCATCCATCCATTTTGGGTGGGCCGAGAAGAATGTATCTTTGATTTCTCTCTCCAACCCAAGCACGCACATGAAGTACATTGGAGAAGTACAATGTTCATTCTTATTATTGATGTTTTTGAGTAGATAGTGACGTTAGTAGCAAGAAGCGACATGAATGTTTATGCATGCGACTTGATCTAATCGACCTTACCTCCATCCATCATCCATCGTGCAATAGAAAGATACGAGTAGGTGGGTTGATATTGATGTTCGGTAGGTGGTATGATGTCGGCACGTTGCTATTGGAATGTTGTAGGTGGGTCGACAGATACCAATGCTTATTATTTTCTTTTCCTGTAGAAGAAACCTATTTATGAACTTACCGACAAAACCTCTTTATGGAGCTTGTTTCTAAATTATTTCTAAACTAAAAAGCTTATTTCTGAGTGATTGTTTCTGCGAAAAAGTCATAAGTAAGGGATAACCGCAATACTTGGTTCCGACTGTATCTTGGCTCTGGCACTTGGCTCTTTCATCCATCTCGTTGAAGTGTGATAAGGGGATGTTTCTATTTGATCTAACAAATCAAACACATGATTCCTGAGACTTTTGTTATCCACAAATATGGTGCGACAAGACCCCCTTTATCTATTTATGCTTAGGTGAAGAGATTCCTAGAGAAGAGATGCATTGAAGTTACCATTTCCATTGATTATAGGAACTGACAATCAAGAAATTATTTATTTCTTATAGCTAGCCTAGCCAATGTTTATTTATATCACCCAGTCTGGGGTGGAGTGAGCTCCAGGGAACGAAGAGGCAACCTTCTTTCTCTATAGCTATGCAAGGAATTAATTTCTCTTGAAGATACGTTATTTTCTTTTTCCATATTCATTTGTTTCCTTCTCCATTCAAAAATGAGTTAAGATTTAACTAGAGCTCTTGGAGAATAGTTTGATTAGTCGACGAAAATGGATAAGATTTGGGTCATAGGAATCAAATGTTCAAAACGTTATCCATCCTGTCCCAACATATGGTTTCTCTTCTAAACTTCTACTCAATGTACCAGGCTCGGGGTACAGGTACCAAAATCCCATTTTTTTCTCCATCAATATAATCTTGTTCTCAATTCCCATTCCCTTCCACGCCGCCATACAATGATCTATATGTTAAGCTGGTGGGTTTTTTCCTTTTCATCGTATGATCAACCCCTCATGGTATGGCACCTTGAATCTATTATGTATCCTCTCTGTAAAAACATTCCAGTCTACAATATGTTTCTAGTGGGTGGCCGCAGGTGTCCCCAAAAGAGTGTCATCTAGTGCTTCCAATATGGTCCCTTCATTTATGAATACCTGAACCATCTGCTCCAAATAACCAAGTCATTTTTCCCATCAAACCTAGGGAGATTCACATGGGATGCTTTACTTACTCTAAACAATTTTCTTGCTCTGAAGGTAGATGAAGCTCTTCTTGTAGTTAGTTCATGGTTTCTCATCTCTTGGCCGACCAAGTCCACCTCTTAATTCTGGAATTTTGTCTGACTGCTACCCACTTCTCCAACTTAATTGGCCATCTTTTGTAGGGACAACATGGTGTATGAGTGCCTCACCAGGTTTTCTCGTTGTGATATTCCATAATTCCCTACTTGTCTCCTCATCTGGTAAATCCTCTTATTCTCAAACATTTTCTACATAGGTGTTATGCATACCGTTGCTTTATAGTGGAGCATGGGCCATCAACCCATTTCCTTGCAACACCAACTCTTGTTCCCTACTATTCCACACACTGTTGTTGTCTGCAAACCATTATAGGTCTAGCAGAGCGATATAGGGTATAACATCCCCATCAGACATCTCAATTACTTCGTGGTTATATATTTGGTTATTGTGTTATTGGTTCATAGGTGTGTAGGTGTGAATGGAGAGTGTAATGCATAGGTTTAATCTCATATTAAGTGTAAATAGGGTTAATATGATTACGAGACTGAAGGATCTTGTGCCCTTCCAAAACCACTTAAAGGTAATGACAGGAAGCAGTCGAAACAGTGGAAAGGAGCCTGACAGAGGGAAAGGGAAATAAAAATGACCACTTATAAAGGCCAATTGGTTAGTTGGTAGGAAGTAGGAGGAAGACAGAGGACCAGGACACCCGAGAGTCAGATGAAGATAGACGTGCAAATATGGACCCTTAGAACTAACTGAATAAAGCCAAAGACACATAGAACTGAAACCACCAACTAAGTTAACTAACCAAAATACGGTGGGGAAAAGTGGGGTAGAAAGGAAGGGGTGGAGCAATTAGATTGAAAGTCGAAAAATCCAAGAATATTTTGACATAATTGTAAGTTTTAAACCTGCGAAGTAAAGCAATGCATATATATTCTTAAGCAATACAGAAATTAATCAATGGCTCATACACAGAATACACAAAGATCTTTACCGGAAACCCTCAACCGGGAAAACCTTTCTTTTTCATTATA
>ML777350.1:1122867-1139624 GCA_009831015.1 Picea engelmannii
ACGTCTCTCTTGCCACCTCCCAGACGTCGCTCTTGCCACGTCTTGGAGGAGGCAAGACCGACATCTTGGAGGTGGCAAGAGAGACGTCTTAGAGGTGGCAAGAGCGACGTCTGGGAGGTGGCAAGAGCGACATTCTGGAGGTGGCAAGAGAGATGTCTTGGACGTGGCAAGAGCGACGTTATAAGGTATCGGCTCCGATGTGGTTGCTATGGGAGCGACACTTCAAGACGTCGCAATAGTGACTGTGTTATAGATATTTAAAAAAAAATACAATATCAATACTGAAAGGGACAAGTACATTAACCTTTGCTAATATACCAGCCATATCAATATTTAAATCTATATCGTCGGTCTTAGGCAAGGTTGGTTGAGGAGTAGGACTAACTTCCAATGGTAAAGGGAGTCTCGTATAATGAGGTTTAAGATCACTAGGTATATGTCTCGGGTGTGTTATCACATGAACTCGCAATTGTTGAGCTAAAGTCTAAAAGCTCAAGTGAAATCATGTGTAACTTAGAGGGAAGGCCCCTGTCACCTCACCAACCCTCTTTCACTTCAAGTCAGCTTTCCTCGGACTAAAGGGGGTTTCCCTCATTTAATATTGTGAGGACTTAGGGAAAGGAATCTCAATGTGGAGAGTGAAGTCCAAGAAAAATGTGTTTGGATAGCTTTAGACTATTGACGAAAGTACTTGGAGGTCTCAAGATGCCCTCCTAGAAAGTATCGCTCAT
Organism: Picea engelmannii; assembly: GCA_009831015.1. Classification (NCBI taxonomy): domain Eukaryota; kingdom Viridiplantae; phylum Streptophyta; class Pinopsida; order Pinales; family Pinaceae; genus Picea; species Picea engelmannii. Next base: position 1,123,599 of record ML777350.1, read on the forward strand.
TCAATTGCCATCCTTTAGACTATTGAAGAAAGTACATGTCATCATTGCCAACATTTACATGTGTGGCCAAATGGTCAATTTAGAAACATGGGCTCATAATTACGATAATCTAGAGAGCGGTTCTTCGAATAAGGACCCTACGTCTACTTTCCAGCCTGTTGGACCTCTCCAGATAGAAGAGCCATCACTTGAAACAATGTTTTTCCCACCAAAGGGTGTGCTTCCTAGGTCTACGCATAATCCCAACGCACGGGTTGCCCATAATTATATTATTGTGGAAGATTTAACCCAGACACCATGTGCCATGTCAGCCCTTGAAGTCCTTCGATGTTGCCCAATGCAAGGAAGAGCATCGTTGTTTACTATACGAGGGGTGGACCCTTCATATACTAGTTTAATTACATTTGACATGGACCAAAGTTAGTCTAGACTCCCCCACTAGATTTCTTTTCAAATTCAAGTAGTCTCACATGGGACGAATATCTTCAAAACTGTTGTTGATGAAGGGGCCTCCACTTGTATTATGTCTATGTCATGTTGGAGAGATATCGATTCCCCGGAACTTGTGCATTCCAACACCATCTTGAAGGCATTTGATGGCCACATGTTTAAGCCTCAAGGAATCATTTCCGCCTTTCCTGTGGAGTTAGGTCGAAAGACTATCATTTTAATTAATGACCCCAGCAAATTTGAGGTTTAAGTTTCCACACAACATACAAATTTATCTTAGAAGGGATACCAAAAGGCTCTATAAATCAAAGACATGGAAACCTCTTACTCCTCCAATTTAAGTTATTAAAAATTACCCAAAAGTGTTATAATTATATTAAAAAGTGTGGTTGGAGATCATCCAAAAACCAACAAGTCTTTGATTTTGCATAAAAGTGTTGCTTGGTTCAAATCTCTCTCCCCCCACATTAAAGTGTGCAGAGTTGGGGTTAATAGCTCCCACTAATTAATCAAAAAAAATTATGGATAAAAATAAATAAAAGATTTTGAAGTGTGAATTTGAGGGCCAACAACAATAGTTAGTATCCTAGCATCATCTCTCACAATGAAGAGAACTTTTTGCAGCTAAAATTGTATACATAGATGATCCACTATGAACATCTTAGAACCAAAAGATTCTTAGTTTTTGCTGCAGTGTCTAAATATGGTGTCATTGAAACGCAACAGCGCATTGTAGAACAACAACAACAAAAATTGTGAGTGTAGTGGGCTATGAACTCATCATCCACTGACCACAAAGTCGTGGTCAAGACACAATGATCTACTCCTCTTCCACATATGTCTCATCAAAAGTCTATAAGTTGCTTACGATCTCATGGGTTTGAAGCCCTAGAATTCAACCTTGGTCCAAAACACCTTCAATCTATAAAGTCATCTCGACTTTGTCTCATGATCCATTTTGGATCAACCTTTGCAGTGAACAAATGGGTGAGAGGTGGATTTTGAACTAGCTCATGTGAAGCTTCAGTCATCAACCTATGATGTTTGGGGCAAAGACGATTTTTTCTCCATATTAAGAGCTTTGGGGGAAACATCCCTTGATAGAACTCTAATTCTTTTTGGAGAGCAAAAAAGCAAACTTATGTAAAGGAGATAAAGACCAAGACCTTACATTTGCTATGATGATATCCAAGAACCCATTTAATGTCTTACAAGACCTAAATAAGGTTGGCACGGTATAATCAAATAAAATGTATTTTCAAGCAAGGCCTTATTATTTGAAGCATTGATCTTAAAATATTATCCATCGTAAGATAAGGGATGATAACTCTAGAATCAAATGGCATACCCTTTAGAGCCACCTTAAATGAAAGGAACTTAAAGGCTTTATTGGAATGAAGTATGCACCCTAGATGACATACCAAATAGGGTTGGTCAAAGTCTTACTAGAACCAAGTAGACCTACCTTTCAAGGCCTAATTGGAACAGAGTACCCAAACCATAAGAAGACCTTTTAAAGCCTCACTGGGACACAATGCCCCATTAATCCAACAAAGATGGCATTTCAAATCCTTACCGAAACCAATATACAATGCCCTTCACCCCTAGTATGAAGGCCTTTCAATGCCTCACTGAAACAAAGTATTCACCCTTGACATGAGGGCATTTTAATGCTTGAATGGAAAAAAGTAATCGCCTATGATGACTTAATGTCTCTTTGTTAGCCAAGGGTTGATAAGAGAATATGTGGAAGGCCGACATCCTCATTGTAGTTGCTAATGGTTTCTAAGGAGACGAAGGATTAACTATTTCCTTTCATTAGCTAAAGGTTTCTAAGGAGATGCAGTGTTGACTTAGAATGGGGTCTTTCAACACCTCATTAGAATGTGAAGCCCCAACTAACTAATGAATGTGAGCTTCAAAACATGGAACGAAGCATCAACCACCTTAATGTAATGCTCACAATGCCCACCAAGATAATCACTCATATCCTTACTCTACAGGTTTAGGTGTACCCATATTAGTTCTTTGATATTCTTTTTTACTATGGATTGAATTTGATTGGTCACAATTGAAGACTTTAATCCCCTAGTGCACAAACTTTTGTTGATCTTCTAATGCACCCTTTAATCTTCATCACATTTGAATGGTATGGCCTCACAAATGTTCCAAGAGATCTTGTCCATGGACTCCAATAAGCTTGGAGTTCCTCAATGGATGGGAATTTTGTGACTATTTGATGATTAGATGGTGGCTTGGAGTGTTTAGTTGTGAATAGCTTGGTTAAGCCTAAGGTGGCATCTGCAATGGATGCCTATAGTTGGGTCGGAAATTACTTATACGTAACCAATTTCTTGGACCATATTGTAAGTGGATGTGGTGGTGTAGGGATGTTTGAGCAGTGGGTGCAGTGATGACAGGGGAATGTATGGCTTACCTCTAGGTGCCTCTGAAGAGGGTGAGTTGCACCTTGTCATGGATGCAAATGTTTCCAAGCCCATTCAACACCTTTTATATTATTTCTTTTTATTTCAAGAGACTAGTTAGGAGACATTGCCCTGGTGTGGTGACCAATGGTGACAATGTTACCCACAAGCATTTCATGGAGATGAGAAGGTTGGCTTGTGATGAGACCCCCTCTCTCTTGGCTATGCCACCAAGAGCCACTACCTTGGCGTGGTGACCAGCTGAATGGTAGTGTCATACTACTACATGCCCATGGACCTAATAGGCTTGCTCGTGATGAGACTCCCTATCCTCCAACTAGGTCTTGAATTTATTATTTTACGGGCCCTTTGTTTCTTGTTGAAAAGATTTTATTGCTTTCTTGAGGATCCTTGGGCGAAGCATATGAAGGTTTTGTTCTTTTGGATTTTAACTTTTGCCAGCTACTTTTACCCTCTAGGCCTTTAGCCCCTTCTTCCCATAAGGTAAGGTACAACCCTTTGCTAGCTTGGAAAACCTAATGCCCGAACCAATGTAGGGAATGGATGAGAGAGAAAAAGATGACAAGTGATAAGTATGGTGGGAATGGACGATGACCTTTCATGAAACCCACCCAGTGGCAACTCAAACCCTATGGGAAACAACTTGCTAGGGAATCCTGTCATTCCCCCAGGTGTGGAAAAGTGGAAAGGCATAAGGTCCAAGCACACGTCAGAAGTAAAAAGAATTAAATGCACATATTCAAATGTTTTGAGAATCAGAGTGAGGCATACCATGATACCCAGACTCATTACCTCATGGAGCAAGACCCACTGTTGTTGAAGGACCAGGCCGATGGGATGGACGTTGTTGCTGCTGACAAGATGGAGGCGCTGAAGAAGAAGGATGGGCCCTCCAGGGCTAGCCTCGAGTCAATATGGCTCTCGGTACTCCATATCTAGGACCTTCGGGCCTCAAGACATAATCTCTTTAGTTATCCCTAGGTTAGGGGATAACAAGTACTAAATATATCACATGTTATCGTGCGAACATTGCTTGAAGTAATAAAGATGCAGCTATTATCCCTCTTCAGCTTAGCCCAGAACCACCAACCGCTACAACAAATAGGCCCTTACACGACAAGTTATATTACATAAGTAATATTACTACAACAATGACTGGCTTTCTTTTCACCCCAGATTATGACTGGTTTCACCCTGAATTATGATTGGCCTTCCTGCCTAATGATAGAGAGACTAACCTACCTCGCCTTGGCTAGTGATAGAGAGACTAACCTACTTAGAAGTCATCTATATGGAGAAAAATATGGTTAATGCATCATATCAACCACAAAGAAGTAAGATCCCCTCGGTGCACTCATTATACCAGTTGATTCATGGTCGAAGCAAATATATTTCTATGTGTTTTTTTCAATGGTAAAGATAGGTCAATCAACCATCATCAAGCTAGAATGATTTTGTGTGTAGGTGGGATTGTGGTCCTTGGTCCTCGTGCACATTAAGGGCTTGATGTTCATGTTCTTACTTGCACCTTTGGGATTCCCCATTGCGGAAAGAACAGCTAGATGCAAAGTTGAGGAAATGAGATGGCGTAGATATACTTTGAATAGCGATGGGTCAATCTTTGAATGGAAGTATGACGATGATAAACCCTGATAATAAGCCCCTACATTACGACCACTGAAGGGGAAGGCCTAGATAATCTCAGCAAGCCTGAAGCTGATTTTGAGTAAGCCCTTATGACGATGATAAGGCAGAAAGAGGAAAACATGAAGTGCACAAAATTGATGAAAACTATTGGTTAAGAAGAGAAACCGAAGGGACTCGGCTAAGTTCTTAACACTTGTCATCCCTCTTCTTGCATACATGTCAACTTGGATTCATTACTCAATTATTAAATCGAAGGACACAAAAAAAACAATGAAAGCGAATGGCACTAACTGAAAAAGAAGTCTACTATTCAAAACACTCGTCTGCATTTATAATTGCTTCCCTTCACTTTATTGCGCTTCACCCCAATCGATATTGGTAGTTGCCTTACTTCCTTGGAATTCCTACAATATGGATGGTTTTGATATTGTAGAAAGAGACGTTATCGATGGTAGAGACTATCAAACTACACAAAGGAGGCACAAAGACCATAAAACAACATTCTACAGATGGTAGAGACTGTCAAACTACACAAAGGAGGAGTAGAGGTGTTAAAGCCTAACAACAAAACCCAACCAAACAAGATTCCAAGGCAAAATTTTGATAAAAGTAAGTCATAATTTTTCTTTCAATCCATGTTTGTAATAGTAAATTTGAGATTGTATATTGCTTTGCACACCTTTGCTTCTAGTTTTGCTTTGCTTTAGCTTAGTACATTTTATGTATCAAAATACCCCATTGCTTCCAAAGCAATTGTTTAAGATATGAACTGTAAAATATACTCAGTTCCTTCTCTTGTTCGCCCCTTATTCCTTTAGCGACCATTTCTTGTGCTCCATTTTCTATTTGCCCCTTATTCCTTCAACGACCATTTCTTCTGCTCCATTTTCAGCATTCCATAGCCATGGTGATTTGAACTCCTAGGTCTGGTAATCATAGTGCTCCATTTTTAGCATGCCACAACTATGGTGCTATGGTGATTTTAGCTCGGGTCCATGTCCCTAGTAATCCCTAGTGCTAGGAGCAACTCACATAATTTGAGTAGTAGCCACAGAAGAACATTCAACAACATTACAACAAACCTTGCAGGTTTCTTTCGAACCCCACCCCATAATGTTCTAATGAAGTGAAACGAGTGTTGTTGGGTCACCTACTGTACTGTGTACTTGTTTGTCAGTGCCCCACCTCTCCCAACGTCAATCCTAAGGCGAGCTGGCCCTCCCTCTATCTACCAAATAATGAGAATTTTAATCGACCTTTATCCCCGATAGTAGGTGAGTTGACACCTTTACTACTCCACCTGAGCAACTGGCGCTGATCTTTCCTTGTCTTTCCCTTGCTTTGCTTTCAAATCACGAGGTATAAGGACCAAGGGGGTAAGTGGAGTGGTTGTATGAGTGCACTCCGCTTGGATGCATGCAGGTAGCCACAACAACAACCATAGATTGTAGCGTCCACTACGACAATCATAGACTGCAATGTCCCTTGACTGCAATTCTAGGTGAAAGGCTATGTCAGGGTCAGAGTAATGGTCACAGAATCATAGACTGCAGTGCCATGGTAGACCAATAAATATTTTAGAAATTAATTATTTTTAAATTGATTCTAAAAGTCTGAAAAATATGAAAAAATAATTGACAACACCAAGGAATTATGTTACATCCACAATTTCCTCAACCAACTAAAAAATTGCTAAAAAAATTGGAAATTGGAAATTTTTATTTTTTTATTTTGAAAATATTAAAATTAATTACATATTTTTATCAACAAATATTAAGTAAATGTTTTGCAAAATAGACCAAGAAATATGATTTGAGGGTTAATTTACATCTAATCGATTACTATAGTACATGTGCTTGAGTAGTTACTAATAAGAAAATCCTAAGGATGTATTTAGTAATTACTCTCTATTAATATCAAATTTAGTAAGAGAGGATCAAAGATGTAAATAGTAATTACCTCCTATTAATGTCAAATATAATAAGAGAGAATCTCGAGGATGTAAATTATAATTGACACAAAATTATGCATACTAATTGGGAAATGATGTTATTTGCTTGACTATTTTGTACTGTTTAATAAAGAAGATTGCATAAATCAAAATTCACACGTAGAAAGTACAAATAAATGAGAGATAACCATATATTTTATAAATATGATATTGGATAAAAAGCTTTTAAGTTTTTATAATGAAGTTCATATCATATTGAATGAGCATTTTTGTTTAATTGGAAATTCTTGGTATAGCCATAAATATGTGTAAAGCGTTCTAGGTTTTTGTTAGGTTATAAAGGAGAGTTGTTATAAGAATTTTTGAATTGTGGGTTATAGGTAAGGATATGTGGCATAAATATTCTCAATTTATGAGTTAATAATTTTTTAAGTTTTGTGTAGAAATTTCATTAAATTATTAGTATATTTGGTTTGTGAGTTGTTGGATATATTGTTGGGTTATAGTGACAATCAATAGGATTGATCTCTGGCTTAACCTAAATCAAGTCTATTAGTTACCATTCTTATGGTTAAAAAAGAAAAAAAAGAAAAAGAGATATTGTTTTGATATAAGATGTCACTATATATACCATTTAAATTTATGATATTCATAATCACCACAATGACCAAATTCTAATCTTAATTTGTTTACAAAAGTTACGAGGGGGGATTTTATTTATTTATTTTTCTTCACTGAAACATAAATATTATTTATCAAAAAGTTGTAGCCAAGGCCGACAACAATAGACATGAGACAGTTTCAGAGTTTTCCATCTTGCATAAACAGTTCGTTGAGGCTATGAAAAGAAGCTTGCAACATACTATATAGTAGATGTTTCAAGTTAACATAATAGCCTAATAACACAAAACAAAACATAAATACGTACGAAATACATGGAAAATATTAGTCTCTTTGTGGTCAATGCTTAAGAGAGGAGAGTTCTCGATTTCCATTGGTTCCTTCAAACAACGAATCATTTCATCTTCCTTGAACTTAGGTTGAATCAAAATCTTTGAAGCCTTGTTGTTTGAAGTGGTAGATAAAGTGCCTTGTGGAGGTTGAGAGCCAACTTGTGAAGCATATTGCATGTTGCTTCACGTATATCAATCCTTTGCTTCTACAATACAAACGAGATCATGATAGTTGCATTCTAAGATATACAATGATGCCCATTCACATGGACTTTGGAAATCATAGAGAACAATGAACTCTTGTCGCATTGAATAAAGTCCTTACGCCTTCTCATAATTCTTTAGAATTCCAACACATCTCTATTTTCCATGCTCGATGGTTCTGCAGATTGAAATTGGAAATGGATATTCAAACCTATGTGGGAGACTCTATCTAAAGAAATAGAGGAGGCGTCACTAGACCCTCTAATTACCCACAAAACCCATAATCTATGTAGAGGTCGAAACCCAAATTTTCCTCACTCTATTCCCCACAAAGGGAAATCCCATAAATGAGCACGAGGATTAGGATAACCAAGAAAATACAAGCACATAGACTATAATTAAAATACACTTCCCCATAAAAAGAAAACTTCAAAATTCATCAAACACCTGACCCCCAATATGCATTGTATTCAGATGAAATTCTTTCCAATTTTAAATGAGATGAGCGACAGACAACCCATATACATAAGATATGCTTACCAGGTGGTCAAGCACTCTTGAAGGCCAACCAAATTTACGACCAATTTCCAACCACGACCTCTCCATTATTTGACAGAATCGATGTTGTTCACAATCACTACATTCAATAACCACATGCAAAGTAGAGGTTCACATGCAATGAAGGATATGCCATGTCCTCGACTCGCCTATCTCGATGCCACAAAGGTGACGTGTGAGGATTTGAATCATGCAATAATTAATGGTGACTGATGCACCTTTCAAACCATACCTTAGGGGGTAAATTTTTTATCATACACCCCATTTTTAACCTGTGTTCCTTGGCTTAGCTATGTGGCTTTCTTAGTCTAATGGTTTGCTTCCACATTCAGGTCTCTTTTGATATTGTTGGACGCATACCCATTACGGGGAAAAGGCCAATTATGGGGAGAGAAGCACGAAGGGAAGAACGGACAACTGGAAGGAAAAGCAACACGTGCGAGGGACGCATGTGAGGCGTGCATGCAAGGGAGACCTAATTACGTTAGGGTTAGGGTTTTTGCAATATATTGTAATGGATGATGAGCAAGAATGGATATAAGTAGTACTTAGGAGGTCTAGGGGGGGGATCGAAGGGGACCTAAGGGGGTACCTGAGTTAGTTAGATACAGAAAGAGATCAGTAGTACCTAGGAGATAGAGAGAGTCTGGAAGTTGTAAGGTTAGTAAGAACTACAACATTTTGTAAGTTGGTGAGCTAGAGAAGGATCGAGCAACTCGATCCCGAGGGTTAGATCGTAGGCTGAGGAGCCTGGTGTGATCTAGTCAGCCTCACAGGGATCGAGAGGCTGATTGAGATTATAAGATCCAAGACTGTAAACGCATACAACGCGACATATTGTTAAGACATAATAAAGAGCTTGAGAGCCAGATCTTTGTGGACGTATCCCAGGAGGGGGTGAACCACAGTAAAGCTTGTGTTATGTGATTGAATGTATGCATCTCCATTGTTGTTAAGAATTTAATATTAAATGAATGAATGAAGGAACTAGTTAGATATGATAATCCACATGCATGGATAAGAATGATTGTTTGAATCAAGAGGTTAGACTAAATAAATAAAGATCACAAGGTACAACCACATATCTCCACTCATTCCCAGGCTGCAAGCACCTGAGTATTGCAACCACCCATAGAGCTATGTCGGGTGAGACTGTGCAGTACACCCTATGTGATGCGTTGCCTTCCGGTTTACCAGAAGGGTCAATAGTTTTATAGGGCTTATGTTGGAAGCTTATTAAATCTGAACCTAGGTCAACCTATGATAGTAAGGTAAGATTAGAGTAGATAACTAATAAAGTATAATAGAAACCAACAAATGGTTTTGTTTCCAGTTGGAATAGGATGGGACTAAGTGAATGAGATATGTTGAAGAAGCATCAAAAGAATCTCAGATCTGACGACAAGACGTTAAGAGAATGAGAATCTAAAAGGGGATGTTGAGACCATGGAACCCAACGAAGGCAAAGATAGAGAGTTGGTTGAAAACAAAGGAGCTGGAGTTTGCGCAGAAAGATAATAGAAACCCGAAGTTAACACCACACAAATATCTAGACAAGTACGTATTCAACGACTTGCATGAAGTATTTTTCTGTGATTTCCCGCATGTGTTGCAAGAATGGATATTAAGGTTGAAAGACAACCATCCTACAAATCGGATCAGATAGCTAGAGTGGAATCTTGTAGAGATCATGCAGTTACAACAAGTTGACAATAAATTTATGCGTGCAATAGATTTCTGGTTAGACAACATTGTTGCAGGATTTATCATAGAATTTGCAGTAGATACAGTGAAGTCTTACAGCGCAACAAAGCAAGAGTTCTTGAAGGGACCTTGAGGTAGGTATATCAGATCGCTATATACTTCCATTAAGATATTACTATATAACAAAGGTATAATGACAATGGCCTCAGACAACTAAACTTCTCTACGTGCATGGGGGAAGGGGGGAAGCACTGACAGGAGAGGGAGAAATGGATAAGGAAAGAAGGAGGAGGCCTTGGACCCAATATGATGAAGGATGATTAGATCAAGCAGATCATGACAACAGTTGGAAGAATGTGCAGTGGAGTACCCTACCAATATAAGATGAACACCAAGAAGAGAGCCATAGCCGCGAGGGAGGGCTTGGCAAGTGATGAAGAAGAGGTAGAGGATCTCCGGGCTGTGGAGCAGATTCAGGAAATCCTGCGCGCAACATATGAAAGGAAGATGAGAGGTCCAAGAGTAGGAACATAAGGCAACACTCCTATCCATATCAGTGTCAGTGTGGAACCCATAAACCCATGTGTGACTAATACATCAATAAGAACACCACCATTTAGACAACCGAATTTCGGGAGAAGGAAGACAACAGGAAGTACATCTACACAGGGAAAAACAACTAGGGGAGCTAGTTCAGGAAGCATTAGTCAAGTATTTACACCGTGCAGAGGTAGTATTTCAACATTCAAGATGGCAGGACATGATCCCACCATCAGGTTACCAGAATTCAAAAAAGAGGCGTCGGAGGACCCAAATAATCACTTGTTTATTTGTGAAAAGATATGGGAAGCAAAACAGATCACAAATGAGGACACTAAACTTGCATAGTTAGCCATCACGCTAAGAGATAACACATTGGATTAGTACATGAGCTTAGCTGCAAAGAGTCCACCAAGGACAACCAGAACGATTGGAGATATCAAAAAGGTATTGGTAAATGAATTCCAGAAGCCTAGCTTAGAGGATCAATACATGAATAAGATGATAGAGATTACACAGAAACCAAGAGAATATGTGTGGGAGATTGACTAGAGATTCAAACGATTGAAGGGAAAGCTAAAGTATGTCATGATAGATATGCAACATAGGCATTTGTTGTCAATTCATTGCTCCCACACTTGAAATACCCCTTGCGATAACAAAAGTTTCATACCCAGGCAGAGGCTCTACAGACATCCCTACAACTCGAAGAGAACCAATATCAGAAGACAGATCTATCCATGGAGGAGTTGAAGGAAGATCTGAAGAACTTAACATTTCAGCTAAACCAGAACAGGGGTACGGAAAAAAGAGAAGTCGTTTGGTGTACCACATGTAGGACATAAGGACACCATAAGAATAAATGCCCAACATTTGCACAGTACATGGCAACAAGACTGCCAAACCCTTTGCCAACATGAGGACTATGGCGTGAGATCTGTAAGAAACATGGGCATGATCCATATCATTGTCCAAAGATGCAGAAATACCAGACAGTACCTAAGAGTTCATATTGCAACTTTTGCAAGTCAGTAGGCCATGATGACAAAAATTGCAGGACCATGGACCTTATGAGGGAAAGAACATCAGATGATTATAGGGTGTAGGCATAAATGATGACCGAGCAAGCTGCACCACATTTTAACCAAGTATCAGCCCCATATAACACTATGCAACAACAATATAACACTGCGCAACCGCAGTACAATAACGTGCAACCACACTGTAATCACGCGTAGTATAACCAGTAGCCCCAGTACAACGCACTGCAAGGAGATCGAGTTGGATACATAGGTGGAGAAAGAGGAAGAGAATGCTTTGGAAGAGGAAGAGGACCAGTGGTTTGCCACAACTGTAAACAACCAGGACACTATGCAAGAGAATGCCCACTTCCACTTGCGACATGTATGTATTGTCACACATCAGATCATGACACAGAAGACTATCCTACACTATTGGGGAAGATCCAGGAAAAGAGAAATCAAAACAATCAGAATGTTCAGTGGATTTCGGCGGAAGCAAGGGATGCCAGAAGAAATATCAACATCGTTATGCGTGGAGGAGTTGAGACAGGAAACGAAGCAGTAGGACAAGATCCAACACAATACCAATGGGTGAAGAAGAATGTCGAACCGCAGAAGCAGTTTGATGCGCAGAACAAAAAGGAGATATTAAAGCAGGCCAAACAAGAATTCTTGAAGCCAGACATTGCATCAACATCAACTGCGCAACATACTCAGGAAGTACAAACGTACGATATGCCTCCATCGTTGGATCACATTAATGATGCACAACCCCTAGGACAAGTAAGTACGATTAAGGCTTTTCTGCAAACCTGTGTCAAACTACTAAATGATCCATCATCTGTGAAAGTGTTACAAAATATGTTAGAAAGATGTAGCACAAAGGTAGAGGGAAAGCTAGAACAAAAAATAGTTAATCATCTGCATACAAGGAGGAGAACAAACAGAGAATTCAGACTGAACGCCAACATTGGAGATTTCAACATGGGAGATATTATACTGGATTTAGGATCCGAAGTAAATGTGTTACCCAAGAAGACATGGCAATGTATGGGAGAGCCCAACTTAGGATATTCACATGTTCAATTGAAACTAGAAAATCAACACATAGTTCTACCAATTGGAAGGCTAAAGGGGGTGACAGTAGATCTGGATGGAGTGCGCACTAAAGTTGGTTTCGAAGTGATAGAGATAGTGGATGACACAACACCTTATCCGACATTGCTTGGATTGGATTGGGTGTTTGACAATCAATCCATAATCAACTTAAATACGAGGAAGATGACATTCGAGTCAAGAGAATACAGAGTCATTGAACCATTAGATCCATCAGAAGGGGAAAGGTTTGTAGAACCCACTTGTTTAGACCTGGAGGAAATTAACCAGTTGTACAAAACCACCGCGTGAGAAGAAGATTATGTGAATCCAACTGCAGATGAGGTACTCAGTTGGAGAAGTATCACGTCATGCGCGTCAGACTCAGATACAAGGTTGGAGAATTAGCAGCAGAGGTTACACGAAGTCTCCACAAGAAGATGTGCAAGAATAGACCGCACAGTAAGATGGGTAGGTACATAGATAAGAGAACCTCCCATCTTCTATGGGGTGATTGACTTAGAAGCGTTCTTAACAAGATACAGAGATGAAGTGTTAGAAAATCATAGGCTCTGAGCTCTTGATATAGCACTCAAGGCAACACCTGCAAGATGGTGGGGTGCGCTCAAAGAGATAGTCAAGGACTGGTACCAATGTAAGCGTTTACTGTGGATCAAATTTGGCGCAGAACAGGGAAGCAACCAACTGTAGAGATATGATGGACAAGGGACACCAACAAAACACTTGGAGAAGTGTAGAATACTATGGAGAATGACACCACCAGAGGAATGGCCTCATCACTTTATTCACACATTAGAAGGGATTCCAACAAACTGGTATATAGACCAGGAATTGCGTAGAGGAACTACAAACTGGACAATATTACAACAGAATTTTATAGTCACTTTCTCATTTGAACATGAGAACCCCAACATAGACTCAGCACTCAAGCAAATCATAGGGGTGATATTCATTAAGGAACCAGAAGTTGAACTTATGACAGAAGATCAACAACAGAACATACAGACAGTAAAAGATCTATTGTCATGCTACCATGTGCAGGAGAAAGCACTAGATGAAGATGACACGCGAAACATTCAAATAACAGAAATTGAAGGTGAAAGAGAGGTGGAGGGTCCACCTCTGGAATCATAAGTATTTGTTGTGCCGATCAAGGTGAAGAAAGTCAACATTGGGATAGCTAAAAATCCCAAGATGGCCAACATTTGAGATTATTGGGATGGGCAAATAGTCGAAAGCATAATAGAGTTACTGCACGAGTACAATGACCTATTCCCAACAACGTTCACGGAAATGAAAGGCATAGCAGGAGAGCTAGGTGAAATGAAGATACCTCTCAGACCTGAGGCAAGACCGGTCAGATAGAGACCCTATAGACTAAACCCAATATATAAGCAAAAAGTGAAAGCAAAAATTGACAGGATGTTGGAGGCTGGAATCATAGAACCAGTGGAGGAATATGAATGGGTAAGCCCTATGGTAGTTCAAGAGAAGAAGCATGGAGGGATAAGAATATGTGTCGACCTGAGGAAGTTGAATGATGCTTGCCTACATGACCCTTTCCCTACCCCATTCATAGATGACGTGTTGGAGAATGTAGGAGGCCAGGAAGCGTACTCATTCACCAATGGATTCTCAGGCTACCATCAGGTCAAGATAGCCCCAGAAGATAGGTACATGACCACTTTTTCCACAGAATGGGGGTCCTACCAATACATAGTCGTGCCTTTTGGACTGAAGAATGCACCAACAATATTTTCCAGAGTAGTTGTAGCTGCATTCAAAGAATTCATCCACCAGTTTCTAGAGATATATCTGGATGATTGGATAGTCTACAGTTTGTTGAAAGACCATGTAGAGGTGTTGAGGCTGATGTTAGAAAGAAGCAGACAGTGTCAAATATCACTAAACATCAAGAAGTGCGTCTTTGGAACACCTTTTGGGATACTATTGGGCCATATAGTGTGCAAACAAGACTTGCTAGTAGATCCTGCCAAGATTGTAGTAATTGTTATTCTACCACCACCAAAATCAGTACGTCAGTTAAGAGCAACATTGGGACACACAGGATACTACAGGAAATTCATAAAAGGGTATGCGCAGATCACTGTGTCAATGGAGAAACTGTTGAGAAAAGATAGCAAGTTTCAGTGGAATGAGGACTGTTAGTGGGGATTGGACACTCTAAAAGAGAAGATGGTAACCACACCAATACTAGTATTCCCAGATTGGGACAAGACATTTCATGTGCACGTAGATGCATCAACTATAAAACTTGGAGCTATTTTGGCACAGCCAGGAATAGGGGAATTGGACCATCCTATAACATTTGCTAGCAGAAAATTATCAGAGTCAGAGCAAAATTACAATACCACAGAAAGAGAAGGCCTAGTTATGGTCTATGCACTTCAGAAGTTCAAACATTACTTACTGGGCAAACATTTCAATATGTTTACAGATCATTCAACTCTCAAATACCTAGTCAAAAAGCCAATGTTGGGGGGGGGGGATTTGTAGATGGTTACTGTTGTTCTAGGAATTTGACTTTGAAGTGATAGTCAAACTAGGGAAGTTGAATGCAGGACCTGATCACCTGTCAAGGATCACCAATGGAGAGGAACCTACGAATCTAGAGGACAACTTCCCTGATGCACAGTTATTTTCAGTCCAAGTAGCTGATGAATATTTTGCTAACATCATTCATTACTTGAGTACAGGGATTGCGCCACAAGAATTCAACACTATGCCCAAGGATTTTGATGAGTGACCAAGGCACTCACTTCATTAACAACACTATTAAGGCTATGATTGAGAAGTTCGAAGTCCATCATCAAAAGAGTACACCATATCATCCTCAAGCAAATGGAACAGTGGAAGCCTTTAATAAGATCCTAGAGAATGCACTGACAAAGATCTGAAATGTCAACATGGATGATTGGGACTTGAAGATACCAGTAGTACTATGGGCATACATGACGACATGTAAAAAATTGACAGGGCAGACACCATTCAGATTGGTGTATGGACAAGAATCAGTGGTGCCATTAGAATTTTTGGTACCTAGTCTGCGCGTAGCAGCAATTACTAACATGATAGAGCGAGGCACAGTATAAGAAAGGCTAAGTCAACTGATGCTCATGGAAGAAGATAGGATTTTAGCAGGGTTTCACCAAGAGGTACGAAAATCAAGGGACAAAGCTTAGCATGATAAACATATTAAAAGGAAAAGTTTTAAGGAGGGAGACCTAGTTCTAGTGTACGACAACAAATCTCTTCAGCACCCAGGAAAATTCAGAATGCATTGGTTGGGACCATATGAAGTAAAGATTGTCACAGATGGGGGAGTTGTACAGTTGAAGGATTTGGGAGGAGTAAAACTTAGAGGAATGACCAATGGGAGTCGACTGAAACTGTATAGGGACAATCGACCTCCT
>ML777350.1:1168242-1190325 GCA_009831015.1 Picea engelmannii
TGCAGATCAGTGTCCCAAGACACAGGAAGAAGAAGAGGACATGTCCCATGTTCCGTATGCCAGTGCAGTTGGCAGTTTGATGTATGCAATGGTCTGTACTAGACCGGACATTGCACATGCAGTGGGAGTTTTGAGCAGGTATACGTCAAAACCAGGGAAAGAGCATTTGACAACAGTAAAGAGGGTCTTCAGGTATCTTCGTGGCACTACCAGTTATGGATTGTGCTACCAAGGAAGACCAGGATTAGACAGAGTGGTGGACATACATGGTTTTGTTGATGCAGACAGGGAGAGGTGGACATACATGGTTTTGTTGATGCAGACAGGGCTGGAGATCTGGATCGCAGAAGATCTACAAGTGGGTATGTATTGAACCTATTTGGAGGAGCAATTAGTTGGATGATCAAAAGACAGGCTGTAGTGGCACTCTCAACTACAGAAGCTGAATACATGGCAGCCACTCATGCAAGCAAGGAAGCAGTATGGTTACATAGATTGTGTTCAAGTATTGGGTTGGTTCAACAAGCAGTGAGATTAGATTGTGACTGTCATAGTGAAATCTTCCTGGCAAAGAACCCAGCTTATCATTTGAAGACAAAGCATATTGATGTTCAGTATCACTTTGTGAGAGACATGGTTGAAGAAAAGAAGGTGTTGCTGGAAAAGGTTGACACTTTGAAGAATGTTGCTGATTCATTGACAAAGGCTGTGAGCACAGAAAAGTTCTCCTGGTGTAGAGTAACAATGGGCATTGCTGCCTTGGGTTGTTGACTATATAATCTCGTGGGCCCCTGGATGCAAAGAAAACGACAATTGGGAGAATGTTAGGTATATGTTATATTCTTTGCATGTGTGTGTGTGGGCGTGTCAGATTCGACAACTGCGTCTGACGATCCCTCTAGTAGTGCTCTTTGTGTCGTGTGCGTCGAGCGCTTCCTACGGGGGTCCCATGGGGGGCCAGGTATGGCCCCCCTGGTTACGCGCAACACCCCGAATTGTTTTTGGACGGTTTTTGCTATTGTTAACGGTTTTCTAAATTAATCTCGGATTAAGGGATTAGGGTTTTGGTATCTATGGAATACCTAAAAACATTGTATATATTGTATGGTGAATGGGGAAATTAATATAATGAAGAGTTGAAAGGTTTTCCCCGGTTGAGGGTTTCCGGTATAAATCTCCGTGTACTATGTGTATGAGCGATTGATTAATTTCTGTTTTGCTTAAGAATCTATATGCATTGCTTTATTTCACATGTTTAAAACTTACATGAATGATCCGACCTTTGTCACATTCTTTGGCGCTGACCATTCTCTAATGGCTTCTATCTTCTCAGGATCCACTGCTATCCCATCCTCTGAAATGATATGCCCCAAATAATGAATTTGCTTCTAATAAAATGAGCACTTGCTCAATTTGGCATACAACTGATGCTCCCTTAATACTTGCAACACCATACTCAAATGATGCTCATGCTCTTCTTCTGACTGAATATATAAGAATGTCATCTAGAAAGACAATGACAAACTTGTCTAAATATTCTCGGAAAACACCATTCATTAAGCACATAAAAACAACTGCTGCATTTGACAACCCAAATGGCACTACTGTGAACTCATAATGACCATACCTTGTCCTGAAGGCGGTCTTGCTGATATCTTCCTCCTTAGTCCTTACCTGATGGTAACCGAACCTAAGATCAATCTTTGAAAATATCTTTGCATCCTTCAATTGATCAAAGAGGTCATCAATCCTTGGAAGATGATACTTTTTCTTTACAGTCACTTTATTCAACTGTCTAAAATCAATGCACAATCTTAATGTCCCATCTTTCTTCTTCACGAACAAGATCGGGGCACCCCAAGGTGATGCATTTAGGCGTATATACCCCTTCTTCAAAAGTTCTTCAAGTTGCATTTGCAACTCCTTCAACTCTGGTGTACTCATTCTGTAAGGAGTCTTTGACACTGGAGTTGCTCCAGACATTAAATTTATAGAGAAATCAATATCTCTCTTTAGGGGTAGTCTTGGTACCTCCTTGAAGACATCTTCAAACTCTTTTAGGACTGCATAATCTTCCAAATTTGGCACCTTATCTTTAGGTGTCTCTTCCATATGAGCTGCAAATACTTGACGCCCTTTTCTGTAACATCTCTTCAGCTGCAATGCTGAAATTTCTCTGATGGTTACTGCCCTGGGAATTCCCTGCACTCTCCTTAGGCTTCCTTCCTCATCCAAGCAAGTAAATTCCTTGTTATGACAGTCTAGGATAGCATGGTGCTGGTCCAACCAATCCATCCCAATTAGACAGTCATAGGAACCTAAAGGCCAGATGTTCAATTTTGCTCTGGTGTTCAGTCCATTCATGTCCATAAGACATGACTTAACCATCTCATTAACTTTTCTTTTGGCTCCAATAGCTAGCTGCACCAACCAAGATTTTCCATGCTTGCTTCTTGGCAATTGCAAACTTTCCACCTTCTTAGGATCTATATAACTATGACTAGCTCTTGAATCAATTAAAAATAGCAATGGTTTGGTTGTTGATCATACCTTCCACTTCAATCATATGTGACTGATACTCTACTTGCTTGTTCCCCAGGGCTGCATAGATCCTTGGTACATTTCTGCCCATGTCCTCCACTGTTTCAACTTGCTGAACATTGTGAGCAGTCCTCACTTTTTCACCTCTGTGAGGGCAATCTTTGAACATGTGATCTCCTTTACAACCCCAACATTGTATAGGTGGCTACCTTGGCCTTTGACTTCATGCCTCAATCATTCTGGGTTCTCTAGAAGTTGGTTGTCCCTGAGTATTATTTTTGAAGAATGGTGGCTTAGTTCCCTTCTTCCTCTGATCCATCATGAATTTCTTTTTGTCTTCCCAAGCTTTTTGGAAAGTTGGCCTTGATTTTTGCTGATCATATAGGCATTTAGCTTGTCTTATGGTCTCCTCCAACGTCTTGGGATCATCATACTGTATTTTGTCACTGATGAATGAAGGCAATCCACTCAAATACCTCTGAATCTTAATTGTTTCATCATTGATGAAAGATACATACTTCAACAATTCTAAAAACCTTCTCTCATATTCATCTATGGTCATACTCCCAAGCTTGAGTTCAAAGAACTCTTTCATTTTCTTGTCATAGTATCTCTTAGTCAAAATACTTCTTGAATTCTCTCTAAGTAACACTTTTCTCTTTAATGTGCTGCACTTGCACAAGTTGATCCCACCACATGGATGCCTTTCCCTTGAGTTGATAGATGGCAATTCTACCTTTTGCATGAGATGAATAATTTTTGAAAATACTTCCTCATGCCCAACAGTCATGTCTCTGCATCTTCATCCTTCTTGTACCCACCATCAAATGTAGGAGGTTTGATTTTGTTCATTTCTCCTCATAGCTCATCCACCCCAGACTTCTTATTCTTCTTGACAGGGGATGGACTTGAGCTGCTGTGTGCTCTCTTATTGGAATGCCTCGGGGAGTGATGGTGATGTCTGCTAACACTTCTGGTTCTTTTTTTCTCATCAGGAGACTTATGACTTCTTGATTTGCTTGAGCCACTCTCCTTATCCAATTTCTTTTCTATTCTGTTCAAGCTTTGCATTAACTTCATGTTGAAGTCATCCTGCTGCTCCTTGGCTCTCACTTTCATTATCAACTTTATGGCTTTGGACATCCTTCTACAAATTTTTGATGGTCGACTCTCTACCATATTCATGTTTTCATCACTTTCTTCTCCATGTCCATTGGAGTTTGTTCCTTCAATGCCCAAATGGATATCCATCCCTTTGATTTCATATTCCTGGCTGTAAGTCCCCTGTGCCTCTTCCATTCCTCTGGACTCTGTGTTGATCCTGATCTGATTTAGTTGTTGTTAACTCTGCAAAATGTGCAGTCAACAAAACTTTGTTAGGTTATTGTTTCAACAATTTCATGAAAATATGAACCACTCTGGTTCAATAATATATCATAATTCTTTCTTCTGATTTCCTGGAAAATTGAATGCTCAGATCAACTATCTGGGTGAATATTTATATTCTACAGTCCAAGACCTTTCCAACGCCTACTCCCATGCTCAATTCCGAGTCTTGAGCAGAAAATTATGATTATTAGAAATTTGCCCATTAATTTTTTTTGTTCACCCTTCAACTTGGCGCAACTCTGCGTTGTAATTATGCATTTTTGCATCTAATCCATTGGATTTTTCATAGGATCTCAATTGGGTTTCTTCATATACATATCATGGACACTCTGTTCAAGTTTCAACTCTTTCTGTGTTCTGGGCTGCTAGTTACAACCTGCTGAAGTTGTAGGCCAATTCGTGTTTTTGGTCTGGAATGCTATAGGTACCTTCTTTGCCATTTTAAAAATCTTTAACATGCCCGGAAATTTAATTCAGCTATGGGATTGTCTTATATGGTTCAATAGCTTTCCATTGACTCTTCCCGTGCCTCAATCTGATTCTGGAGTTGAAAGTTATGGCTCTTTGAAGCTAGTTGGGTCTTAAATTTACCCTCCACTGTTTGTGATGTAACTTTTTCATAAAAGATCTGTTTGACGAACTATTTACACCATTAGAAAGTTCTCTCCGAGCTCTTGTATTTGAGCTGCAGAGACAAATACCTTGGAACACTTTGTTCTCGTGATTTTTGAGTACCTAAAAACGCTTATAAGGGCCTCAAAAACACGCTGCAAAAAGATGACGTTCAAATAGTATAAAATGTCGCGGAAATTCGCTGGTTTTTCGTTGTTGTTCACCATCCAAACGACTTCTTGCGCACAAAGTTCAACCTGTACACCCATATTTACCATGTGTAGCAACACCACAAGGTAAATCATGCTCCGTGCACCCATAACCACTGTGCATCACTTCTCTGTCGCGCCAATAACTTGCGCGCACTACTTTTGTGTCATGCGTCAATATCCACCGCGCGCAGTTTTGGTTCTTGCAGTATTACCTGTTGCACGCACTTTTTGTATCGCAAGTTGATATTCCCCGCACACTTCACTCTACGCGCTGCACCATGCCAAAGTTTAGTACGCCCCCACCGCGCATCAATACTCTGCGTGCACCATTAACTAAACTGTTGCGCGACAACATATACCCACCTTGTGTGCGCAACAACTAAACTCCTCTGCGCTGTGCCAATACTGCACACACCACGCGCGCCATTATTATGTGTGTGCACACTGCACAATGCTAAATTTTGCGCGCACACTTGCACACCAACATTTTTCAGCGCGGCGCCAAAATTTAGCGCGCACATCCGCACACCAACATTTTTCCGCGCGGTGCCAAAATTTAGTGCGCGCACCCGCACACCAACATTTTTCTGCATGGTGCCAAAATTTAGTGCGCACACCTGCACACCAACATTTTTCCGCGCGGTGCCAAAATTTAGTGCGCGAACCGACACACCGACATTTTTCTGCGCGGTGCTCAATTTTTAAATATCACAAGCTTTTTACTGCGCAACATGCATTTTTAGTGCGCCCACTTGCAACATACATTTTTATGCGCATCAATTCCTCGTGAATTTCGCTGCAGAAATTGGGTTTTTTTCTGACTTTTTCCCCAATTACCATAGACATTTAGCAACTATGAAATTTGCTCAATTTCACCCCGATAACACCAGTTCAACCTCTGTAACAACAAATCGCTGTGGGTTGACATTTCTGGAACAACTTTTTCCCGCACTGAATTCACGAATTGAAAATTTTAATTACAAAATTCGCTCCATCTGTCATGGCTTCAGTGTAACTTCAAATTTGACCCATTCTAGGTTCGAATTTGCTAGAACATATATTAAATAAATAATATCTCACCACATGGCCAAATTTCTCAATTTTCCCATGAATTTAACAACATAAATTGGGGTTTTTTCCCAATTCTGCACAATTGCTGTTACTTTTTACCATGGACGCTCTACAACTCGAAATTTGGCCACTTAGAAATAAATCCTGTATGAAATTTCGCTTCAACTCAACTTGCTCGGCCCATCCAAGCTCAATGTTGAAAACTGAAGCTTTGATACCATACTGTAACGTCCCCGACCACACACGCCGAGGCATGCTACACCAGAGAACACTTTCGTTCTCTCTGCAGAACATACTGTAACATACCCAATATCCAACTGAGTTATGCCACATAAATTTTTCGAATTGCATGCAATTAAAATATATACACACTGAACTCTTGTGGAACATTATATATAAAACGTAAACAGACAAATACATTTTGTAAATGCACAGATTCATACTAAAATAACAGTAAACATATGCATGCAACATATACAAGCAATACCCATAAATGTAAAGACAGTTATAACCACACATAATATAAACCCATAAAACTGAACACGTAAATAATAATGTAGCATGTAAATTTATCACACAATTGGCACTTATCTTGGTAAGAATATCACCAACTGTGTGCAAACCTTCCACGAACCTCCCAGCCTTAGACCACACTGCTCATCACTCTCAGTAGTGGGTCACCCCCGAGCTGGGACTAAACTCCACCCGGGTAAAGGGATTTCTAACCAGGCTAATGGTTCATATACAACAGGAGAGACTCCGTCACAGGTGCCCACTCAAACTAACAACCTACAGTCCCTCATTCCCCACATGTCTGTCCCACCCCAGGAAGTGTGCCCCTTCTCTGCTCAACAGTCCTTCGGCTGCCCCACTTCCTTTCCGGGCTTCAGCAACAGGCTGGACAGGAAGTCTCAGAGCCCTGTAGTTGCAGTTTAACACCTTCAGGAAATCAATTCCCTACAATTCTCTCACCTAGAGAGGAATTTCCCATGGGCCTGACAACCCGCCTCTTCAATATCCCACGGGCCTGACAACCTGCTTCTTCAGTCCAGCTCCCAAGCTAACCAGCTACAGAAACAAGTATGGCTATGGATACAGGTTCAGGTACAGTGACATGAAGGTACGGAGGATAGCTCAATGCGTGTGTGAATGATCATGGATGGTTGACTGGATGATTGAATGATGAAAAGAATGATAGGAAAATGAACTAAGTCCCAACAATATGTATGCATGTCCCCAACTTGACACTTGTCATGTTGGGAGCTACTTTGGCCCACTTGTCCCCAACTTTAGAACTTAGGATAAAATAATTATCCATACTTTATGATTTAAGAAATATTAATATAATATTCCTTTTTGGCTTAAGCTCCCTAGCTTAGCCCCTTTTCCTYAACTTWTAGCCCCCACCCTTTCCCTAACTAGTGGAGTTTAGTCCCCCATACTCTTTTATCGTGGTCGATCTGCGTGCAACGATGTATTTTATATTAATGCTGAGACATATACAAAAGTAGGCGCACTGGCCTTTAACATCTAGGCTCTCCGGCCTAATAATCACAAAATTGACTCACCAGCCTATAAAACACAACATATACACAAAGACTCCCTGGCCTCAAAATCGTGCGCACTTAAGTTGCTGCGCGTGGTATCTTGGAATGTGCACACTTCCTCATTTTACTGCTCAGTAAATGCGCACACTATGCCATGAAAGGTGCATACAAAAATGATATCCAACAGTTCACCAGCTTAAGTACATTTTCATTTACATTACAATTGGGTTCGGCCTAGGGATATTACATCGTATGTGAATATTACACCATCATTTCAAGATCACCCCTTAGGCTGAGCAGGAGGTCATGGAGAATGATGAAATACAAATGGGAGAGTGGGTTTGTACTATTATAGATGTTGATGTTTTTGGTAGCTATGGGAGGTATTCACCTCCAAGAGACCCCCTACGAATGATATCATGAGAAGAGAAAACCTCAAACACTAGCGATGAGAGACAAGGGTACAAGTCGGCCCTATTATAAAAGTAATTTATATGTAATATATACAAGTCGACCCTATTGTGAAGAGACATCTAATATGAAAAGGTCCGACCTTTCATTGTCATGGACTTGTATATATTTTAGTGACTCATCCTCAATTGCATCATCATAACATCACTCACATTCACCTTTGAATATTACAGTTTGTCCCTTGATCTAGTGCATATCTTCCTCAGCCTATAATGCACAAGTCCTAGAGAGCAGTTTTTGTATTGTGCTGGTGTATTTGGTTACACTTCATTCCTCTCTGAATTTGGGTGTCTTTCTCTTGGATATCATTCTGTAGTAGGTCTCCTACTCTGCTTGGGGGTGGCACTTGAGAATGCCTATGGTTTGGTGGCAATGAAAGAACATTGCCTATGGAAAAACAAGTAGACCCATTTTTTTTGTAATTTGTGCTTGGTTAAATCTTCTTGAGATCTTGGTCTAGTATTCAAAATTTCAACATGGTTTCAGAGCTGGCCTTGAAGATCTACCATTGCACAAATAGGCCGTTTTTTTTTCTGAGGCTGGGAGACCGAAATTTTTCTGAGATTGCAGGCCAAAATTTTATGAGGAAACCTTCTCTCTTGCAAGCCGAAATCTTCTGTGGAAATCCATATCCTTGCAGGCCAAAATTTCTATGTAAACCCCTCCTTTTGTAGGCTGAATATTCGTGTTTTTTGTAAGACGGATCTGAGGCAGTTCTTTGGTAGAAAAGGGCCGAATTTTTGACAGACTCGAGACTATTTTTTCGCATCTCTACCTGAGGTCACTTCTCAGCCTCTTCTACGGCAAATCCGTGTGCAGACTTGAGGGTGGTTTTGTGCTGATCTAAGGCTAGATTGTATGTAGAGTTGAGACCGTCCTGAAGTTGTTCGCTGGGACATATCTCTGAAGATATGCTTCTTGAATTACAAAGGCAGATTTCTTTTTGGATTAGGGGCAGACCTTGAAGCAAATTTATTACCAATTCTAATGTAAGTTTCAGTCCAGGTTAAGGGCGAACTCAGGAACAATAAGGCTGAGTTCTGAGCCCCACTTTTGACACAATTTTTTTACCTTGTCCATGAACTGGACTTAAGGCAAGAGACACATCTTTGGGGCCAAGTTTTTGACAGCTTCAAGGACCAGTTTCAAGAGCTGAATTAACACGAGACTTCTCAGGAATATTCCAGCGCAAGTTTGGTATAGGCTCGGATTGGTTTTAAAGTAAGTCTGAGATCCATCCTTTATGAGAATTAAAGGTCTGTTAAGAAGACTCCAAGTGTGATGAATCTGGGAGCATTTTTTTTTTTTAAGTATATAACTGAAGTTTACAATAAGAAGCATTCAAACATATTCAAGACAGAATTTGTGATATCGTTTAAGGCCTGCTTCTGAGAGATCTTTTACTAAATTCTGAGATGGAAAAAGATGGGTTTTGAAGCTTGACCTAAGGCTAATATGAGGCTACTCATTTGTGGATGAAGTTGCACCAGAACCGGATAATGCTACAATTTTAGAGGTATGCACTTGTGTGTGTGTGTGTGTATATATATATATATATATATATATTAATTTATATCATTATCATGAGGGTGTTTGCAGGAGAAGGGACTTTTGTCCAAGCAACAACTTAGATCCAGAGGGATCTCAGATCTAGTGCATTCAGAGGAACAAGCACCCCCCAGGTTTGATTGTTTTGATATGCCTGTAGCTGTTATGGCACCATTGTGATCTTATGTTTTTGATCTATTGGAGTTATGATCATTATACTAACTACATAATACTAGAGATGCATTTGTTTATCTCCCATCTAGGAGATATTCTTGTTTTGTTGTCTGTTGCGGGCAGGTTATATTGCTAAAATCCATGGAGGTTGCCATGGAAATGTTGTTTTTCTTTTTTTCTTGTTCTGGGCAGGTTACCTCGAAGGCATGTCACTAGTGATAGCTCTGAGAGGAAGCTATAGTGACGATTGCAGAAAGCAACTCATTGGATAATCTCTGGTTTGAGACATGAAGCAGTCTGACCAGAGTTTGTACAGATTGACAGTTCAACCAGTAATGGCATAGGAGACTTGCTTAGTTGCATTATAGAGCTCTTCCTGCTTTGGGGAAGACGGTGGCGAGTCTTCCAGAGCTTCGTATTGAGCATGATGACATTTGTAGAGATTGTGCTCTTGGCACAAATGCCAAGGTATCTTTTCCGAGCAGTGACAACAGATCCAAGGGGATCTTGTGCATTCAGATTTGTGTGAACCTATGACAGTTGCTTCCTTGAGTGGATCTGGTCTCATGGATGAGACGATGGCAGTGACTATGATAGGTTGGTTACAGTGACAGGTTGGACACTTTAGGATATTTGGGTGTCCAGTTTACATTCACGTATCCAAGGAGAAAAGGACGAAGTTAGACCTTTCAGTCAAGAAGGGTAATTTTGTTGGGTACCGTGAATCATTGAAGGCATATCGGATCTACATCCCAGGTCAGAGACAGATTGAGTGAGATGCAAGAGGAGATGGTGTCTTCTCCCCCCTCACCCTTCAGTAGTTCAGAGGGAGCCAGTTGAGCCCATGGAGACAGTTGAGCCTGTTGATCCAGTTGATCCAATACATCTTGTTGATATTCCTAGGGATATTGTAGTAGGCTGGCAAAGGCCTGCCTGGGCTCATTCAAACTCTGCAGGAGGCAGAGAGATATGCGCTTCTCATGGTACTTTCAGAGAAAGTAAGAGACCTCAAAGATTCTTGAACTATGTTGCATCTACGAGCCACATCATTGATTCTAAGCCTTCCTGTTATGAGGAGGCATCTAGTCAGCCAGTATGGAGAGATGCCATGATGGAGGAGTATCAGTCCATCATGAAGAATGATGTGTGGGATATTGTTTCGAGACTCAAAGGGAAGTCTATGGTGACTTCCAAGTGGATTTATAAGATCAAACATGCAGCTGGCAGGAGCATTGAGAAGCACAAAGCAGGATTTGTGGTCAGAGGATTCTCTTAGGTGGAGGGAATAAACTACGAGGAGACCTTTGCTCATGTTGCTCGATATACCTCCATTTAGACGATTATTGCACTTGCTTCAGCCTTGGGTTGGAGATTACTTCAGATGGACGCGAAGACAACTTTCCTCAATGGCGAGATTGAGGAAGAGGTATATATTGAGCAACCAGATGGTTTCGTGATGCATGGGAAGGAGTTCCATGTCCTTGTGCTTGGTATGCGAGGATTGATGGATACCTGATGAGTTTGGGTTTCAGTAAGAGTGTTGCTGATGCCAACCTGTACTATAAGGTTATTGATGGTGAGTCCCTGATTTTGATCCTGTACGTTGATAATTTATTTCTCACCAGAGCAGAGCATCTCATTGCTTGTTGCAAGCATGAGTTGACCTCTAAATTTGATATGAAGGATCTTGGCATGATGCATTACTTCTTGGGACTTGAGGTGTGGCAAGAGAACTGATGAGATCTTCCTGAGTCAGGGGAAGCACACAGTTGAGATCTTGCGGAGATTTGGGATATTGGATTGTAAGTCCATGACCACACCGATGGTGATGAATCTGAAGAAGCTGAGTGAGTCTTCTTCTGATTCGGACTTGATTGATCCGACTATGTATCGACAGCTGATCAGATCATTGATGTATCTGGTTAACACCAGACATGATATTTGCTATGTAGTAAATCCACTTAGCTAGTTCATGAGTTAGCCAAGACAGATACATTGGGTGGCTGTGAACCATGTGTTGAGATATTTGCGAGGTACAGTTGGATATGGCCTGAGACATGCTTCTAGTGTTGATATGAGACTGCAGGGATATGCTGATTCAGATTGGGTAGGGAGCGCAGTTGACAAGAAGAGCACCTCAGGGTTTTGCTTAAATTTTGGATCTGTCGTGGTTTCCTGGTGTAGCAGGAAACAAGCTTCTGTGGCTTTAAGTACCACAGAAACCGAGTATATTGCAGTATGTATGGCAGCATGCGAAGCAGTGTGGCTTCGGAAGCTCCTTTGCAGGATTGTCTGATCAGATATTGGATCCCACCGTGATTCATTACATTCGAGATATGGTGCAGAGGAAGACGTACTAGTGGAGTACCTTCCTACAGATGAGCAGATTGCAGATGTTCTCACTGAGCCTCTTGCCAAGTCGAAGTTCGAGTACTTTCGTGATAAACTTGGAGAGAAATGTCCCTCTCGTTAAGAGGGACTATTGATGGTTGCAGCTTCGTGAGACATTCTTCTGTGACGATAATCCTCTATGGACTGAGTTGAGTATGACACTTATCGGTGGACTGATAAGTTGTATTGGGTTGGTGCCCAACGACCTTTGGGTTGTAACCCACGTGGTTGAGATATCTCTCTAGGTCTTCTCCCTAGAGTAGTGGGCTGGGTCGACCTCTGAAGACACTTTCCAGATCTTCTTCCTAGGGCAGTGGGCTGGGTCGATCTGCGAGTGTGTTGTACCTTCTCCTTATCTTCTCCCTGATGGACTGAGCTGGGTTGACCTGAGATGGGTCTTCTCCCCAGTTGTGTTGGGTTGGGTTGACTTGGAGAACGCTCCTCTGAGATGAAGTTGAGCATGACACTTGTCAGAGTAGTGACAAGTTGTCGTGGGGTGGCACCCTGCGTCCCATGGGAGTAGACCATGAGGACACGTCCCTTGGGAGTTGACCAAGTGGATAGGTCATGGGTGAGTAGGTCCTTGACGATGCACTACGAGTGAGTAGGTCCTAGTGCCACACTATGGGCGAGTAGGTCCTAGTGTATTCTAAGTGGTGATGAGGCCCTAGAAAAGGTCCACAGTGGGTGTAGCCATGTGTGACGTGATGATGCTACCAGTAGCATGATCTGCGTGACCATGGCATAGCCTGTGAGGCTATGAAGACCAGAAGCAAACATCACTGAGAATACCTCCCTAGCTAAGAGGGAGTGTTGATTTTTTTGGTAGTTGTGGGAGGTATTCACCTCCAAGAGACCCCCTACGAATGATATCATGAGAAGAGAAAACCCCAAACACTAGCGATGAGAGACAAGGGTACAAGTCGACACTATTATAAAAGTAATTTATATGTAATATATACAAGTCGGCCCTATTGTGAAGAGACATCTGATATGAAAAGGTGCAACCTTTCATTGTCACGGACTTGTATATATTCGAGTGACTCATCCTCATTTGCATCATCATAACATCACTCACATTCACCTTTGAATATTACAGTTTGTCCCTTGATCTAGTGCGCATCTTCCTCAGCCTATTATGCACAAGTCCTAGAGAGCAGTTTCTGTATTGTGCTGGTGTATTTGGTTACACTTCATTCCTCTCTGAATTTGGGTGTCTTTCTCTTGGATTGCCTATGGAAAAATGAGCAGACCCATTTTTTTTGTAATTTGTGCTTGGTTAAATCTTCTTGAGATCCTGGTCTAGTATTCACAATTTCAACAATAGAGACCCAACTTGATATCGGGTAAGCCTTTGCTGAAATACATAAGAGAGTGGGTTTATGTGTACCCAACTTGAATACATCTAAGAGAGTTGGAATATAGATGAGAAAGCTCGAATACAATGAGAGTGACTTTATGGATACCCAACTTGTATAAACTTGAGAGAGCTTGAATATGGATGAGAAAGCTCGAATACAGTTCAAGAGTGGGTCTATGGATACTTGTTACCACATAAAATGACATCAAATTATCAATCTTTCAGGGAAAATCCAGATTGTTGCCTCAATGAAAAGGAATGGAAGAGTGATGCTTATCTTGAGAACCTTAGGAGTATGAGACCATTACATGATCCGTTGGGTTGTGGAGGTCACCCCTGCCAAATTTTAGAGCATAACTTGACCCCAGGTAGGGTGTGCATTTTGAACCAGGGAGGTGATATATAATGACCAAGGGCACATCTTGATTGTGTCATCTTTCACGGGGTGTATTTTTGACATGGTGGGAGTGCATTTTATAATATAGAGAATGCATTTCTGCACTAGGATTTTTCACAACCAGCAAACAGATTTGAAGGTAGAGGGTGTGCATTTCAGGCTTGTCAGACTTTAAATTAAGGAAGGACATGTTGGCAGAAGGTTATACCCTTGGACGACCTTCAGGTGAAAGGATGACTTGGCAGCATGTTAATTGCCTAACAGACCTAGAATCATGTGAAAACCCAGAATTTGTGGACAACCCCTTGAAATAGGGCATTGAGTGCTGACATGGAATGACGAGCCATGTTTCAAACTTTCAAGGAGTGAAGAGGATTACTTCTTCAATGATAAGGTTCCAAAAGTTCCTATGATCAATTTTGAGAAGGCTTGGAGGCCACATTCTTTGAAGTTTAAGTGCATAAAAGAAGGGGTCTAGTAACTAGTTTTGCTTTGTCATGGATCCCAAAGCTGATTTCATGGAGTTAGTTAGACCTTCTTTTGATGAGTGAATGTGAAAGAGGCTGATCATCTATGACTTTGTCAAGATGATCAACATTGATTTATTTTTGAAAATGTATAAAAATGAGTTAAATGGTGACCTAGGGTATCAAACCATGTTCTAAGGAATAAGGAGGCTGCTTCTGCGATGCAGAGCCTCAAGAGAATCATATCAATCTTGACTTTCTCAACAGTAATTAATTTAGGAGCTGGGATGTCACTTCTCCAAGATTCTAGGGCATGGATGAAAGTGTCCAACTTTGACTTGGACATGGATCAAAGAAGCTTATTTTAAACTTTAAAGAGTTAGTTAGGGGAGCTCAACAGTAATTAATTTAGGAGCTGGGATGTCACTTCTCCAAGATTCTAGGGCACGGATGAAAGTGTCCAACTTTGACTTGGACATGGATCAAAGAAGCTTATTTTAAACTTTAAAGAGTTAGTTAGGGGAGCTTTAATTATTGACTACATGGGAGAATGGTCATTCTTGACTTTGTCAAGATGATCAATGCTGAGATGAACTGTAAAATCTCTAAATTGGATGAATGAACTCTTCCAAGCCATTGGTTCCTTGGGGTTTCCCACATGTACTATAGCACTGTTTTCCCTTTGGGATGATAATGAAATGAATTGCTCTGTCTCCACCATTTTCTTCATCTGCATATTGGTACAGTTTTGTCAATGTTGCAATCTCTCTGCTTAATTGGTTGATTTATTTTCATAGGCTAGTGTTGATGTATCTTCCCTTGGTTTATGGAGCATTGATGAATTGAAGTCGTGGTTAAATCCCTGGAAGCTCATTGTGTTAGGGTTTATGTGGATCTTTTTGCATCAACCAGACTGCTGGATTTGCAACTCTGAATTGATGTGGTTATATTTTGTACCTTTATTCAGCTTCATTACCGCAAGAGTTTGCATGTAGAACTCTTTTCTCTGATATCAGGATTCTTCTGTATAGTATTAATATGCAGATCAATATACTTGATCTCTTGGGACTTATCCAAAGCAGGATACCTTGTTAGATTTCTCCATCATCATTCAGACCTCCTTTCATCTTCTTTTGATTCCATAGCCCATATAGTAGGCACCAGTCATGGTAGATTCAATAGCCCATACAGTAAGCACCAGTCATCGTAGATTCAACCACCATCTTTTATTGTTGTTCTTGTATTGAGCTTATTGATTATCCAGTGTATGTGGAGCTGTAAGACAGATTTGAATAATAAAATAGGGATACCCCCATTTTGTTGGCTTTGCCAATCATAAAGCGAGACGAGAGCTGCTATGGTGACAATGGGCAGCCTCCTGCATACCCTCAGAGTTGTTCCATTGATGCCAGGGACTTGACATCACAGGGTGCAGTTTTGAGAGGTAACAGTTGGTGCTGTTGCCAGGGCAAAGTCCATTTCCTAGAATCATTAGATATGCTACAATGATGTGATGGGGCATCCTTTGAAGATTTATTATCCATTGAGGAACAAGGACCAGTTCCATTGAATTGAATGACCCATTGCTTGAAGGTGAGAGCAGGCAGTAGTGCGCAATGCATTAGAAGTCTCACTTGGCACCTCCATTGAAAATAAAGCCTTCTTTCTGCGAAGAAGAGGAGATCTGCTGGTTCTACATGGCAGAATTCAGTCAAGCTGGATTTGAAGACTCTTTTGGTTGCTCTACTTTAAGATCAAATGCAGGGGACTATGTTGCCTTTAGTTGAAAATCTGTTTGCTACAGATATATGTGGTCCCTTGGACTTTCAGATATCCCAGGGAACCCAAATCCATTCCTTGCTGAACATGGATTTGTAGAACACTTCCCAAAGTTCCAGGGAAATGATTGTCTTTCTGCTAAAGAACGCTTAGAAGCATAATTTGAATTTTGTTGGGAAGTTGCTATGAAGCATGAAGATGTTTGCTCATACATTGGAGAAAGATGCGAGGATATGTTATCTTGATTTACCTACAGGCTGCATTTTGTATTCGATGAGTTTTTGAATCAGTTTTTAAGGGGAAATGGGTGATCAAGGGCAGATTGGAATATACTTTGGTGCAGCTGATAATGATGATAGACCCACTGGAATGGATCATCAACAGCAGAGCACTCACACCTTTGGAGATGAAAGAAAGGCAGGTTGTTTTGTGGCTGATACCTCCATGTTCTGTCCAGACGGTTCATCATCGGAAGATCATTCAGATGGGGATGATGGATGTGATGAAGAACTCTCGAATGACATTGAAGATCACTGTAGTTTTCAGAGTCTGGTAGGTCATGGAAATGAGTTACAGGAAGAAGATTCATCAAACTTGGATACATCCAACGACCAAGAAGAATTCCATGAAACATGTGAACTTAATGAGTTCATCATTACTGACTCAGCATGAAGGTCTTTTCTTGTATGCTATGATGGTGACCCTGTTTATGATACTGACAATGAACACTACAGCCAGGCAGCGCCATATTTGAAGCACAATCCATCAATCTACTTCATAAATGTTCCTAATTCACAATGGGGAGAATCAAGATCTTAATCAGCCTGAAAGGTATATTGGGTTTGTAAGTATTGCATTGTCTGTCTTCAATCATGTAGCTGATTTTGGTATGGATATACATTGTGTAACCCAGTTTGGCATTGAGGTTAACAAGGCAAGGACATCTCTTTTGCCTCATGATCTTGATGCATTTGACAACAGAATTTGTGAGAAGAAAGGGTTAAATGGAAGACGCTAATTCAAGTATTGTTTCTTCTGACAAGTAACAGCCATGTTGTAGTAGAACCAGTATAGATGAATTGGGTATTGTTGTGAAGATGCAATTTAGAGAGAGGAATGGTTTATATCAGTGGTTGAGCACTGAGGGTTTATGTAGCATTGATAGGCTTGAACAGGGGCAGCTTATTGTCAAATACAATTCATAGCATCTCAGCCTTGGACCAAAAGTTCCTATGTTGCAGCAGAATTTTTCCGTTTCATAGGAAATGAGTTTTCTGAGTTCAGTGACTACAAACAGTTAGGAGAGTTTGAGGCAATTTAAGGTAAATATCCAGCAGCATTATTGTTATTTGGAGATACAAAATCTGAAGTTTCACCCCTGCTTCTTCAAAGCCGGATAAATGAAGGACCACCTTACTTGTGGAAGCAGTTATCAGTCTCCTTCTTTTGGTTCATAATCAAACACAAGGGAAGGATTTATGATTTTGACAAAATGTTGGGCTCGCTGCATTGGAAGTATGATTTCACTTAGCAGCCTGCACCTAGTGTAGGTTAGGGTAGGTAGGTAGACTATATCTAAATAAGATCATTTGTTGAACATTTATCTTTATTTCATGGTCTTATTTCTTTTGGTAGTTGATGGTTTGTAATCTTGTAATAAATGCTGGTATAGCACAAGTTGAGTCTAGTTTGAGCCATCGACAATTGCTTTGTATCCATCTCCTTGTGTCAATAGGGTTTGGAATTTAAAGTCAGTCCCATCTTTCGTGTCCACTCATCCATCTTGTGTACAGCTAAGTCACATGGTTTGGGTTGAGTTTAAGTTCGACGATGATGAAATTCGGTTCGATTTCAAATTTCTTGATGAGGTTCATATAAAATTCGTCATTATGTTTAATTGTGTGTATAAATATTTAAAAATATAAATAACATATATGATATATTTATATATTATATATATAATATAACATATTAATATATAAAATAACATACACAAGTTTAAAAATTCTAATTTGGGTTATCATGCAATAAGAGTTTAAAAGTTTTAATTCAGGGTTCAAGTTCATGCACAGGCGGGCTGGATTGTGAACATTTTAGAATCAGATGATGGATATCATGCAGAGTCCAAACTCTTATCATGCAATAAGAGTTTAAAAGTTTTAATTCAGGGTTCAAGTTAATGCACAGGCGGGCTGGATTGTGAACATTTTAAAATCAGATGATGGATATTGTGCACGAAAGGATTTCGGTGATGGTGTGTTAATCATCCATTGCATACATTTTTGGTGAGAGAATCCAATGTATCCATCGAGGGCATACAATGTACATTTGAAATGTTCCAGGAAAACACAGTAACAATGGTGGTTTGGCTCTTAGCATTTAGGTATTGAGAGTGTCTAGCTTCTTAGGGTTAGATTTCAAGGCCAGAGACTTGAGTTTAGATCAGAAATTGTAGTTGTAGTAGAGTATGGAGGGTTTGTAGCAAAATATGGAGGCGGGGTGGAGTGAAGAATGACCAAGTGCATGGATGAGGGAAAGTTAACGACTAAGTAGGGTTAGGCAGTTAGTTTTTTTTTGGTTAATTTATAAATTATAAAAAAAAAGTAATATGTAATAAAAAAGGACCATTCGCCTTGTTGTTCGATTTGAATTGCCTTTAGGTTTGAGTTCGTTTTTAGGTGCAGGTTCGTTTTTGAGGTTGGCCTTTAAAGTTTGTCGCACCCAAATGAATCTGCAATTTTTCTTTAGATTTACTGTATTATGAACTTCAAGGTTGAAGTTTTGTGAACCCTGTGACTTAGGTGTACAGGTGCATGTTCTTGAAGGCCGAATGTTGCAGGTGGCACCTTCATGGCCAAAGCAACATTCAAGAAGAAGCCAACATTTTTTCAGTAGCTTTGTCATGAAAATTTTGTAGCAGATCTTGGATTATAGTTGCAGATATTTGGAGGGTTTGGAGTTCTCATGCACCTCATAGGGGGGGATTCAATACCCATATTGAGCCACCACTTTTACCACTTAAAATGACATCAAAATTGTTGGACTTCTAGGAAAAATCCATATTTCTGCCTCAAGGAAAAGGAATGTAAGAGTGACTAATCTTGAAAATCTCAATAGTATGAAACCGCCACATGATCCACTAGGTTGTTGAGGTCATCCCTGCCAAAGTTCAGAGCAGGGTTTGACCCCAAAAAGGCAGGGCATGCATTTTGAATTAGGAAGGCAATATATAATGACCAAGGGCACATCCCCATTGTGTCATCCTTCATGGGACGTACTTTTGACATGGTGGGAGTGCATTTTTATGATATAGAGAATGCATTTCTGCACTTGGATTTCCCACAACAAGCAAACAAATTCGAATGTAGAGGGTGTGCATATTTGGCTTGTTAGAGTTTGATCAAGGAAGAACATGTTCACCGAAGGTTATACCCTTGGAAGACCTCTCAGGTGAAAGGATGACTTGGTAGCATGTTAATAACCTAAAAGACGTAGAACCTTGTGAAAACCTGGAATTTGTGGACAGCTCCTTGGAACAGGACATTGAGTGCTAACACAAATGGTGAGCCATGTTTCAAGGAGTGAAAAGGATTACTACTTCAATGATAATGTTCAAAACGTGTTTTGATCAGTTTTGAGAAGGCTTGGAGGGCTCGTTCTTCAAAGTTTAAGTGCATAAAAGAAGAGATTTAGTTTGGCTTTGACATGGAGCCTACAACTAATTTCATGGAGTTAGTTAGACCTTGCTTTGATGATTGAATGTGAAAGAGGTTGATCATTTTTTACTTTGTCAAGATGATGATCATTGATTTATTTATTGAAATTTATAAATAGGAGATAAATGATGAACTAGGGTATCAAACCATGTTTTATGTGATAAGGAGGTTTCTTCTCCAATGTAGAGCATCGAGGGAATTATGATCAATCTAGATTTTCTCAACATTAACTATTTTAGGAGTTGGTATATTACTTCTCCAAGATTCTAGTGCATGAGTGAAGGTGTTCAATTTTGACTTGGACATGGGTCAAAGAAGCTTATTTTAAGGCGTTGGTTAGGAGAGATTTAATTATTGAGTACACGGGATAATGATCATTCTTGACTTTTGTCAAGATGATCAATGTGGAGATGAATTGTAAAATCTATAAATTGGATGAATGAACTTTTCTAGGAAGTTGGATCCTTGGGGTCCCCTCTCCATGTAATGTGGCATTGTTTTCCCTTTGAGATGATAATGAAATGAACTGCCATGTCTTTGCCATTTTGTTCCTTCTTCGCACATTGGTGCTATTTTGTTAGTGTTACAAGCTCTTTGCTTAATTGGTTGATTTGTTTTCATAGGCTAATGTGGATGTATCTCCCCTTGGTTTACGAAGCATCTATAAATTGAAGTTATGATTAAATCCTTGGAAGTTCATTGTATTAGGGTTTATGTGGATCTTTGTCCATCAACTAGACTATGCTAGATTTGCAACTCTAAATTGATATGGTTATATTTTGTCCCTTTACTCAACGTCATTAAATCATGTATTTTTGTATAGAACTCTTTTCTCTGATATCAAGATTCTTCTGCCTATTATTGGTATGTAGACCAATGTGCTTGATCTTTTGGGATTTATCCAAAGCGGGACAACCCATTAGATTTCTCCATTGTCATTTAGGCCTCCTTTCATCTTCTTTTGATTACATTGCCCGGATAGTGGGCATCAATGATGGTAGACTGAACCATCATTTATATTTTTTTATTCTTGTGTTGAGCTTATTGAATATCCATAGTATGTGTAGCTTATAGACAAATCTGAATAATACAATAGGAATACCCCCCCTTTTGTTGGCTTCACTAATCATACAGTGAGAGGAGAGTTGCCGTGGTGATAGTGGACAACCTCCTGCATACCCTAATGGTTGTTCCATTAATGTTAGGGACTTGACATCTTAGGGTGTAGTTTTGAGGGGTAACATATACCCACCTCGAAAACAACTAAGAGAGATTGATTACAACTAAGAGAGCTTGTGTGTAGTCTAAGAGTGGTTTTATGGATACCAAACTTGAATACACATGAGAGAGATTGAATACAACTTAGAGAGCTCAAATGCAATTTGAGAGTGGGTTTATGGAGACCTAAGTTGAATACAACTAAATTTCGAGAGTAACTTAAATATATTTGAGAATGGGTGTGTGGACAACCATTTTGAATATAGGGTCAGCCGTGGTTGCTATGATACAAAGGTGAGTGGGTTTATGGATACCCAACCCAAAATAGTGTCAACCTTATTCACAATACTCCCTTTTAATATGAATAGGAGGCCTGGGAGAGAAGTTATTACATCATAACTTCCCCACTTTTGTGCTGAACATGGGCCATATAGTGAAGATATAACTCCCCTTGAACGCCATATCTCCCACACCAAAACTGTTCCACAACCTAGAGAGGGTGGCATGTGGCAGAGGTATAGAAAAAGGATCCACTAAAGCATGCTGGTTGGTTGAAGGTACAAAGGGTGTCACAAGTTGTCCCTAAGAATGAAACTACCGAAAATAGTACATTAAAAAAGAATCAACATCATAATGTGGAAGGAAAAGATCCTCTGAAATATGCTAAGAATCATTTATAAAAAATAGTGGGACAAAGTTGTGGACCTGATGTTAAAAATTGCATCAAAGAAGGTGAGAAAATCTTAGCTTTCCCTTGAAAGCAAGTGGTCATAGGCTTGTAAATGTCACTATGAACCAACTCAAATAGTTGAGAAGTATGCTTCATATCATGATAAACGTATGCATCCACTCTAAAACTCCCAACTCTTGGAACATAAAGAACATGTCCAAATGTGGTAGAGTCAAAGATGATATCTTGGTTCATCACATCCTGAAACTGTAAGGCCTAATATGCAAGGTGTGCCATTATATGTGCACCATAAAGAGAGTGCAAGTCTAAGAACATTGTAGTGAAGCCTCAAAATATTTGCTATAAAGACCCAAGGAAAACATCGATATGAAGAAGGGTTTGAAACACTAGAAAATAGATGGTTTGAAACTTTGGTTCCACAGTTACGAAAGCTCGATGATGCCCACAACGAATTGTCTTAGATATGCTAATAAACCCAAAAAAAATGTTGGGAAAGAAT
>ML777351.1:0-29523 GCA_009831015.1 Picea engelmannii
ACCTTTTTCATGAAGATGATTTATCAAATTAGGAGTTATAAAAACATATTCACCACATCCCATAATTGGATCTGAACCAATCCTTACATTCTTCCCATTTCCAACCTTCAAAGTAAGAGAGTTTCCAATAACAAGAAAGGCTAGTACCATGGATTTTCCAAGGGTCCCTTATCCAGTCTAGTAAAGTAGTAGGGGATACATACTTTTGGAGACTAATAGATTTCTGGAGACCTTCCTTCATGATGAGATTCCAATTACTTTTTACAACTACATCCTTCCCAAATACATGAATCTGCTTCAAACCCCATCCTCCTTTACTTTTCAGAAGAGCTATGCATTACCATTTGGCCCAAGGAACTCCAACACCTTCACCTTTACCACTCCATAAGAAATTGCAACAAATAATTCTAATTTTTTCAAGAAATCCCTTCAGAATTAAATCTAGAGAATGGAAATACATTGGGATGGATTCCAAGACAGTCTTGACAAGGGTTAATCTACCCCCTCTTGAGAGCCACATGTTACACTAGAAATGAATACTTTTTTCTGTTTTACTCAATAACCATCCCCAATCACCTTTTCTGTATCCATTTGGCTTGAGAATGAAACCTAAGTATTTGAAACCTTGCTATAAACTTAAAGAGCCTAAAAATAAATGACACCTCCAAGAGTTCTTTAGAATCTACATTCAAATTGTTGAAACCGATGGCTAACTTTTGTACATTCAACTCCATATCTATAGCCACACAATATATATTGAGGACTTATTAATTTTTTCTAGCTTCCACAAATAAATCACCCATAAATAATAAACGAGTTAGAAACAAAAAAATTCCATTCTTGACCTCTTTTTAGAATCCCAATCATTTTTCTTCCATAATTGCTTGACTGATCCCTTCTGCAACCAACAAAAATAGAATTGGTAAGAGTGGATAATCATGTCTCAAACCCTTGTAGGTTTGAAGAAGGAAGAAGCAAATTCATTGATGAGCACAACATAAGAGGAATATAGGACACATCCCATAATCCACTTGACCATAGGATAATTGAGTTGCACATGTATTAGAATTATCCTGAGATATAACTAGTTTGTTTTGTCATATACTTTGGAAACATCTATCTTGATAACTGAACAAGACATCAAGTTTCCGGACTTTATTTTATGTAGGCCTTCTTGAGCACAACTTATGTATTCATGGGTTTTTCTACTATCTAGGAAACCAAATAGTTTAGGAGATATTACCTCTAAAAATACCTCTTTCAATCTAACTACTACTATCTTGGCTACAATTTTATAAACACAATTATTAAGGAAGATTGATCTTTAGTCATGAAAGGAAGTATGTTGGAGATATTACACGCACACTTCGTTAATTCTTTTCCTAAGATTGATAGTCCGATGTTGAGAGCACTTCTTTATATGAGAATATTATCTTTAGAGAATATTCTCCTACAAAATACGTCATTCCTCTTCAATTCAGAATCAATTACACTATGTTACACCTAGTTAGACTAGCGGAAGTC
This sequence comes from Picea engelmannii, assembly GCA_009831015.1. Classification (NCBI taxonomy): domain Eukaryota; kingdom Viridiplantae; phylum Streptophyta; class Pinopsida; order Pinales; family Pinaceae; genus Picea; species Picea engelmannii. The sequence goes on from ML777351.1 coordinate 1,525, forward strand.
ACTCATGCATGGAAACCTCGATCTTATCACCAAAAGTTGCATGTTTACCTCAGATTCCTCACTTGGAGTGTGCATATCTCAATCATGTGGCCAAGAGGGCGCATATATTGTGATTGCATGTGTTTCTCTCACTTCCACATGTGTGACTCAGTTAGTTGGTGATTTCATGGACCAGTTAACTATGACTAGGTGGCAGATTACTTTGGTTTTTGTCAGTGAGTGTCTAGATCTCTCTATATCACTACTATGGAGACTTCACTTAGCCATGTAGATTATATCATGTGTGTTTTACCATTTTACTCAACAGTTAATACAATTCATTCTTTCGTTCTACTCTCTTATCTCCTCTCTCACAATCTGTGTGTGTTCATTTTCTACTAGCTAGGTTCGCTATGCAAACTTCACATGGTATCAGAGCCTTGATCACTAGGATAAAGTGAAAATTAATTTATATTTGTAGGTATAGGAGGAATATGCAGTCAGAAAAGATGGATTACTCACTGGCAATACTTCTCACGCCTCATAACTACTTTAAGTGGAAGCTAAAAATTCTGCATCAACTAAGATGTAGAGTCTTGTATCAGATTACTATGGCAACAGAGATTGGAACAACTTCTACTATCGAAAATAATAGGTATCTCAATTGCATCGATGAGGAATACAACCTCCTCTACATGTCTATGTACCACGAGCTTTTGTTTTACATTGAAGCTTGTACCACACTAGATGAGATTTGGACAAAGTTGGAGGATCTCTTTGGAAAATAGGATGAAATGAGAGCTCATATGCTCGAGGTCGAGCTAAATTCCTTAGATATGAGAAATTTTGATAACATCCAAGACTTCTTTACGAAGTTCAAGTCCCTTATCCTTCATCTAAAGGGATGTGGAATAGACAAATCCACTCAACACAGTTAGTTAATACTTTCTTTTTTGGAAAAACTTCATCCGTATTATGTTTCTTTTGTCTCTTCTTTCCATTTAAATAGATTCACTTCAGGATTTACCTGGAAAATTCCAACATTAGATCATTTTATTGAGGCCCTCATGCATGAGAAATACAATCTCATCAATATGGGGATAATCAAGGGATCCAATGCGCATAGAGTTTCTATGCATAAGAGTAGCAGTGCATGCAATCCAAAGACCAAGAAAAAAGGCAAGAGAAAGGTGCATGTAGATCCAAATAATGAAGGGTACTCCAAACCCTTCGATGATTCCTCAGGATCCAAAGGTAGAAAAGGAAAGAAAGGGAAGACCAAATTTGGTTATTGCAACCATGGTTATTATCCCGAGTCTACATGCATGAAGAAGGACATTGATCAGATAACACATATTTTTCAGAAGAACAACCTCGGGGACCACATTCCTGAAGCTTCCAAGAAGAAGCCAGAATATCAATCCAAACGAGGTAACTCTCATGCCCTGATTTCCATAAACTTTTCTCATAATGCATGGATCTTATATTCAAGCGCATCCCACCATATGGAAACAACAAAGAATGTTTTATCTTCTATTCCTACATGCATGGGTCCTCCCATCCTCATGGGATATGATACCCTAGATGAGGTCATTAGCCAAGGGAGATTAGAAATACCACATAGAAGTTTTGAGAATGTCTTGCATGTTCCAAAAATATCAATGTATCTACTCTCAATTTATTAGATAACGCATTCTGGTACATGAAAAAGGGTCGAATTCACACTTGATTCCGTAACCATATCTGATATGCATTGTAAATCCATGATTTTTGTTGGTGAGGTAAAACACCAATATCGTTTGTATACTTTTAGTAAGTTCATTACTAAATTTGATTCTAATTTACTATTGACGTATGTTGATAATACTAGTAGATTATGGCACAATATATTCAACCATATAAACTTCAAATACATGCAACAACTATGCAAACAAGAAATGGTCACTCGCTTTCCCAACATACATTTTTCCAAAGGAGTTTGTCAAGGATGGGTTCTTGGAAAACATCCCAAAGAGAAGTTTGAGAAAGGGAATGCCTAGAGGGATTCCTCTCCTTTGGAGCTCATCCACATTGATATGATATGACCCTTTTCTCATCCATCAATCAACAAATTAAGGTACATGCTTACATTTATTGATTATTTCTCATGATACACTTGGGTGTATTTTCTCATGCAGAAGTATGAGGTTTTTGAGCATCTCAAATACTTCAAAGTACATGTAGAGACTCATTTTGAGAGAAAGATAAAAATCCTCCACAGATACAATGGTGGGGAATATGTGAACCAATATGTCCAACGTCTTTGTTTAGAGGTAGGTATACAACTGAAACACACAATACCTTACACTCCGCAACAGAATGGAGTAGCAGAGAGGAAGAACAGATCCCTTAAGGAGATGGCCACTTGCATGTTGCATGCAATATCTCTATCGTCCAAGCTTTGGGATAAGCAACTTAACTATGCCAACCACATTCATAATGAATATCCACACATATATGTCAAGGACTAAACTCCCTTTGAGGCATGGAGAGACAACAAACCGAAAGTCACCTACTTTTGAATATTTGGATCACGTGCATGGGCCCGCATACCCTCTGAAAAGAGGAAAACATTAGATCCACAAAGTATTGCATGCATATTCATGGGATATCTAGATAATGTTAAGGGTTATAGGTTAATTGATCCCTCCACTAATAGGATCATCATTGAGCGTAGTGTTCAGTTTGAGGAAACTCCCTTGCATGCACCATCAAAGCCACATGTAGATACCTTTATACCACTTCTTGCACCAGACATCAGTTATGATGAGTCCACTCACTTAGATCATGATTCATATATGAGTTCTGAATATGATTCGGAAGATGATGAGCATGTCGATGATTAACATGCAGATGCTTTTCCACCACATATGCCCAAGTGGGAACAAACCACCCTACAAGCAACATGCGACCTTGTGGGGGATCCAGTAGATCAGAGGAGGACGAGGTCTTAGTTTGAGGATCCTCCTCATGCACTCACATCTACCAAACCAATGATTCCCATGCATTTCTATATGGTTCTAGATTCAGGCCAACAATGATATGCAAAGGCTGCAAGGAATCTCTTCTTGGAAGTTGCCATGCAGGAGGCGTATAACTCTCTCCTTGAGAACCAGACTTGGGATCTATTTCCGATTCCTTTAAATATGAATATTGTCAGATGCAGATGGGTCTACAGAACCAAAAAGGAAGAAAACAAACAAGTGATAAGGTATAAGTCAAGATTGGTTGCCAAAGTTTTTCAAAATATCCACAAGATAGACTATGATGAGACCTTTGATCCTGTAGCGAAGATGGACTCCATCCAATTGGCCCTTGTCATTGTAGTAGCCCAGAGGTGGGAAGTTCACTAGATGGACATGAAGAAATATTTTCTTCATGGGGATATCTCACAAGATATTTACATGGAGCAGTTATAAGGGTTCATTCGGACCTCATCCTTAGTATATCAATTGAAGAAATCCCTCTATGGCATCGAGAAAGAACCTAGAGCATGGTATGCGAATATGGATTCCTACTTTCTCTCTCAACACTTTGTCAAATGAAAATCAGCTTTGAACGTCTACATGGTGAGGACCTCAGACTCATTGATGATCCCACCTCTATATGTTGATGACCTCCTAATCATAGGAAGTTCAACCTCAACAGTTGTTGTGATCAAAGAAATTTTGTATGACAGGTTCTCTATGATGGACATGGGTCCACTGCACTATTTCCTTGTCTCAAGATCAGTTAGGATGCTTTAGGAATCAAGCTATATTCTTAGAATAAGTATGCTTGGGATCTCTTGTTTAGATTCCACATGACCGAAGACAAGCCCACAACCACACCCTTTTTGTCTGGAGTACATCTTGAGGATGGCATGGATACACCAGTGGTGGAAAACACCTTGTATCGACAACTTGTGGGGAGCCTTCTCTATCTCACCCACACCCAACCAGATCTCTCATATGCAGCAGGGGGAGTTTCTAAGTACATGTAAGAGTCGCATGAGCTACATTGGAAGGCTTCCAAGCACATCCTTAGATATGTTCAGGGAACCATAGGTTTTGGGATCCACTATGTAGCGGATTGTGCATTGGATCTCATTGAATTCATTGATTATGCTTGGGATGGTGATAGGATAGATTGAAATTCCATGTCTGGGTACAGTCTTATTTTGGGTTCCAGTCCCATCTGTTGGTCAAGAAAAAATAATTCAACTATTTCTCCATTGTCAGTAGAGGCCAAGTACAAAGGAGTGATCAATATCACTATTCAAGCACTTTGGTTTTATAACTTCCTCACCAAGGTTGGCATCCAGTTTCATCATACGAATGTCATCTGATGTGACAATCAGAGTACTCTCAAGTTTTGCAGAGACCTAGTGTAGCAAAAATGGACCAAAAACATTAAGATTCATATGCATTACATCAAAGAGATGGTACATGACATGATCATCAATTTTCAGTACTTTCCATTCATCAAACAGACTGCAAACATATTCACCAAGACATTTACTAAGCATAAGTTCCACTTCCTATGCGATCGTCTTGGAGTGAAGGACACACCGGCTTAGAAGTTGTATTCCCTTCTTCATTTTTGATGCATTTTACTTTGAGGGGGGGTTTTCCCATGAGGTTTTCCCTCTTTCATCTACTTTTTCAGTGTTTCATTCTTATATGAATTGTACAATGGGTACCTAACAATCCCTTGGTTTTCAGGACCCATTCATCATGTACACCCTAGTAATGTCTAGGAGGGGTGTTGGGGATATTACACACTCACCTACGTAATTATTTTCCTAAGGTTGATAGTCTAATGTTGAGAGTGATTCTTTAGATGAGAATATTCTCTCTATAGAATATTCCCCCACAAAATAAGGTGTTTCTCTTCAATTCAGAGCTAGTTACACTCAATTAGACTAGTGGAAGTTACTCATGCATGGAAACCTCATTTTTATCACCAACAATTGCATGTTCACCTTGGTTTCCTTACCTGGAGTGTGCATATCTCATGCATGTGGAAAATAGAGCACATATCTTGTGATTGGATGTGTTTCTCTCACTTCCACACATGTGACTCAGTTAATTGGTGATTGCATGGACTAGTTAACTAGGACTAGGTGGAAAATTACTTTGGTTTCTGTCAGTGAGTGTCTATATCTCTATAAATCACTACTATGGTGACTTCAGTTAGAAATGTAGAGTATATCATGTGTATTTTACCATTTCACTCAACAGTTAATGCAATTCATTCTTTTATTCTACTCTCTTCTCTTCTCTCTCACAAGCTTTGTGTGTTCATTTTCTAGTTGCTAGGTTCACTATGAAAACTTGACAAAATAGGATTATCACACTTGGGAATAAGTGAATTGAATGTAGCATTCAAAGATCCTAAAACATTTCCAGAAACCCTCATCTCCTTGTTGGGAACTCAACACACCCTAAAATCTTTTATGAAATTCTGTCACCTTTTGGGTACCACTTGTTTTCTTTTTTTTTTGACCGTATGAATTGAGTCTACTATGGAGGGATTGCTAATTTTGTTTTCATGACTTTTCATCGATCAAAGTGGATTTTTTTTTAACCTGTCAATGTGAAAAACTTTATGTCCAAAAAAACTTGGCATTCTAACTTAGAATCTGCAACTAAAATTGTGACTAGCGTGCCTATTTTTGGCATCGATAGAATCCAAGTAGGTAAAATAACCACACAGTAACAATAATCATTGTTGTCAATGTATCATCAACATCGGTAAAAGATAGAGTAACTTTGCGCTAGTTGTTCACCAAGAAGATTCAGGAGTTAGCTGATTTACCATCGACATCGGCAAAATATGAGAGCAATAAAAGATTGACATGAGCCATGTTAAACCCCGATAGCCGATGACAGATGTGTTTGTTTGGGGTTGGTAAAATATCAAAGGGTTAAATGTTTGAAAATTTCCACATGGACACATCGCTAAACGCCAACCCCCGATGCACTTTCGACATCGACAATTTTTGAAGGGGTTAATCTGTGAGCACTAGGTTAAGCTTATCGTTGATCGCCGATACTTGATACTTTTCGGTGTCGACAGGGTAGGATTTCTTTTTGAAACGATTGGCTAAGGAAAATTCCCTGATCCCAAATAACAAGATTAAACAAACACGCCAGTTTCAAGTGCCATGTGTCTTTTCCACACGGGCATTTCGTATGACCCAGTTTCATCCTGAGTCACCGTAGGTTTCCCTGTGTCCTAGTCAAAATTCTGAGTAAACTTTGCCACTTCATATATGTAAGGAAAGATGAATCGGCGTCCTAGTTTTTTGCAGGAGATATTAACGAACAATGTTTAAAGAAAATCCTCAACTCTCGATTCACCCATTAAATTAGCGAAAATATTGGATGTTTTCAGCACGAGATATGATTGGATTCTGCCATTTAATAGGCCAATTAATGTTTCATTCCACATATGTTTATACCCCACACACCAACTGAACAACAAGATTTTGAAATCACTGATAGACCATATTATAGCCCATTCCCACACCACCAACCTATGATTGAATATAATTTTAAACATAATGAAGATCTGGCGGCAGATTTTGTAGAACCACACTCATATCCCAAATTGAATATCTGATGCGACAAGGTAATTTCATCTTTATTTAAATCATGAAAAAAAATTCAAACACTTCCATTCTGTACACAAGTTTATATTTCCAGACCATCAAAACCAGGTTAAGCTAGCAGAAGAGGTATGTGTTAAATTTTATTAGTTCGGCGGTTGTAATTTATTTTTGATCTTTACACAGTGTATAACTATGTTCTAGCTGTAGGAAAAAATGTCTCCAAGAAATCCAACAACCAGATGCTCACCAAGGGCACCTAAGCTAAAGGAGGCATAAACTAGTGAGGGTTCTTCTCCCGGCACTGCGAGGCAGTTGGAATACGCTCCAAGGGCGGAGCCAGCCATTAAAACCTTGACAAAAAAATAATTCATTCAACCCTAAGTCTTTGGAGATATAGAAGTGACCACTCAATCCCAAATAATGCTCCCACAGTGGGGAGATCTATTCAATAGAGTCAACCGAGAAGATTACCCATAGTGTATCCCACACAACGACCCAAATTTAAGGGCACTCGACGACCAGGGGTTGCCAAATATCCGACAGTCGTTCTTGCACATGGTATCCTATCAAACTTTAGTTTTTGCATGCATTGATATTTTGAGTTGGATAATTGATCATACAGATGCTCAGAAGTGCCTCATTAATGACAAGAACGGTGGATGTGTCAGATTGTTTCTCCCAAAAGAGGTTCAGAAGTACCACAAAATCATGGACCCAAAGGAGCGATTGAACACAGAATTCATGGTCAGGTTCTATGAGTTACATGAAATGAATCGATTAATGGCTTCCTAGTGGAAGGAAGACAAGAAATTTACAAACCAGAGCAATGACTGGTATGGGACAGTGAACCTGAGGGAGCCATATATCTACTGTATGGCTCTAATCTGCTGACTGTATGGAGAAAATGACTTCTCCAAGTTCTCAGAAGCATGGATTCCTCTGGCATACACTATGGCGATCTTTGGGAGTAGCTTCAAATGGGGAGAAATTATCTCCAAGAAATTGAGCATCAGTGTACAACAGGCTCAGACGTCAAAAGAAGGAGAAGCACCTACATTTCACATGGTCTCGTATCTGCTAGATGTAGTCTACGCGATGAATGTATTCGTCGGTATGAATTTAAGCTAGCATGTTACAGAATTGCATTTTCATGTCTACTTCAACATCCTATGGGAGAATAGGTACAAAAAATATTATTCTCTTATTTGCGATGAATTCATCGCCCGTGTTTACTTCATTACTTTTAAAAGGGAATTCCCAAGGCTATCTGTAGTAGCCAAGAAAATGATCTTGAAGGTAGGCAACTGGTATACAAATGAACACACAACCTATATCGGGGTGTTTGGGGCCACCAGAGAAACACATTTTCTCCCTGCTCAGATCCCAGACCAGATTATTGTAGGATAAATTTGTTATCGGACTATCCTGCAACGCTATAACGCCACTTTGGTCAAGGACAAGAAACAAGAATTTATACCCTACGACTTCCATGTGGGGTTTTATATAATGAAGGACACTACTCAAGCTAAATAAGAAGGATTGAGTTAGCTGGAATACAGGTTCCCTAGAGGCCATTTTCGCAAGCATGACTCTAAGGGCCTAGTCCTCCAACATGCTTCACAAGTATCATTCTGTTGGTCATACGCGCATGACAAGTTTGAGGATGAGATTTTTACAGAATGCACTCAGGACTAGGAGGAGGTATTACAGAGGAAATATAACCTAAACATGACCAGGTTCAAAGATATGAGCATAGGTCAAGACAATAGAGTAGTAGACTCAAGAATCTCTCATGGTTAGAGAAGAAATCAGAGTAGCAGAAACCACAGAGGCACAAAAGAGAGGGTTGTTGTTACTAGAAGGAGCTCAAAGAATCATCGATCAGCTAGAGAATGATCCTCAACTGATAGAAATGATGAGGATCCCCTCGGACGACCCGATTACAATCAGAGAAGAACTAAATGGCTCGGGGTCAACACAACTGGAGGAAATCACCGGTATGGAAAACCCCAGAGTTCCATCGCCATAGATTATATCACCAGTGACCATTCCAACCTAGTATGAAGTTCCAAGAATTCCAGGTGAAATAGGTGTGCCAAATCCCCTGTTTGATCTTATCACCATCTATGACGATGAAGAGAGTTTGGAGGTCTCCCTGGTAACTCTGACACCGATCATAGAGGAGAAGAAGCCGGAGAAAAAATCTACTCCAAGTCCTGATGCTTCAGATCAAAACCCTCCATAAGGTGATCATGAGGTCGAAAGTGTCTTAGACGCTGAGTTTCTTGACCTGTCAGGGACTTCGAAAGACACTTCCAGAGAAGAGCTAGGATGAAGAGGAAAAAAGAAGAAGTGCTACAGCAATAGATCGACACCTCAATAACCAATCACCACGTAAGTACTGAACCTATCATTGACTCTTCAATTTTTTCTGACACCCCACCAACCAATGAACACTAGAGGGAGGAGAATGCATCAGAACATATGAGAGAAGTACAGGAGCCAGTCATTGAACAAATACACACTGCAGGGAGCTTGGGAAACACTCTAACCTAGGGAGAGAAACAAATACCTCAGCCTATTTATGAGGTCATCGATATACAAGTGATCTCTAATGACATGAAGATGAAATCTATTATGAAGAGGACCACCAAGAAGAGAATGCTCACGCTAGATAGCTTGATTCTCATCACCACAAAGGAGAAGCTTCTCAACACAGAACACACCAAGACATCTGATCTTATCGGTGTAGGAATGTCTATCACTGATGCCACGTTGGACAGAGCAAGGTGAGATGAAAAGGAAATGGTAGTTGCACTCAAAGAGTTAGAACATCTGTGCCATTTGGAAAAATTCTATCAAGAATCAATGCAGGCCATGATGTTTATGAAGATTGAGTTCCAAGATGTTTATACAAAATTGACAATCGAATGACATCTTTTCACTGCAGGTATAGCTAATTTCCAAGAAGATATCCTTATGGCACTGGAAACCTACAAGGACGTGGAGAGATGGTATGAAAAATCATACCAAGAGATAGAAAGAATTGACTGCATCAGCGCAATGCAGAAGGGTCGAGACACAGAGGAGAATGGTATTCGAGTGCTAAGGGATAACAACATCTCTCAGATTAAAAAAACAGTCGAATACTAAGTAAGTATGGCCCATGAACCTCATCGGGAGATACAGAAGAAGTGGGTCAAGTGCGAAAAGAGATGGGTAATGATCAATCGGGAGATGAAATGCATTGGCCTCCCAGAATTTGGCTCATCCGAAGACTTTTCCGACCTACATGACATAGTCAAGCGACATGTAGAACAAGACTTAGCATGGACATTGGAGATCACAGAGGTGGAAAGAATGGCACCAGGTCAAATACAATAGTTTACGGAGCATCCAATAAAGGCTCATAAGTTTTGCAGCGGTTGAGTGCCAAGATCATGAAATATAGATAATGGGCAGTAGAAGTGAAAGAAATCCTTTAGGCCCTAATGGATCAGCACAGGTTCCCATATGCCAACACATGTGAGGATCTCTTCGTTAAGTGGTCAGTATATGAGAAGAGTCATCCACTCCAGTAGAACCACAAGATGATTACCAGAGAACAAAGAGATCAAGCGCCATGTGGTGATATTTTTTTTTACTTAACTTAAACCTGTAGCAGCTATTTTAATTAGTGATTCTTTATAAATAAAGGGATTGACCTTTTAGAAAGGTTTGATGGTTTTGGGAAAAGACTCTCTTTTTTAAAGAACTATTTATTAACAACTTTAATTGAGAAGTCTTGCTTAGGACTAGAGACAAAATTCTATTTTTCATCAAGGGCGTAATGTGATTGGATTGAGGAGGAATTACTTCCAACTTTTATTTCAGTAAACGATGTTGTAATGAGTAAGAGTTTCTGAATCTATTGATAAGTTATCTGATTCAATATTTTTTGCAGTTCTTTTGTTCTTAATGATGGAAATCAAATCATCGTGTTAATGTGTGATTGGTGTTAGAGCTAAGGAATTTATTTTTCTTACAATCATCTTATTACATGTTTATCTTTCTCTTGCTAATTGTATTTCAGTCAATGTTGAAATACCAACAAGTTAAGGTATTAGTACTAGGCTTGTAATAGGTGTGAATATTGTTTTTTGCATGCTTGAGCATGAGGGTTATCCCAAGCTCAACCTTCTTCAGTAGTTAAGAATCTCGTTTTCCAGTTGTTTTATACCAGCGCAACTCATTTTATCAGACTCATCTAATAAAATAAAATACAAAAAAATAACGTTTAAACTGAATTAGGAACCTTCATAGGAAGATACCATGTCAGTCACCAAGTAAAATCCGATTGATAAATTAGCTAGATCAAAATATCTAGAGAACCATTCCACCATCAAAGATTGCAGAGTCTAATTGGGCCTTTAAGGTGCATTTGGTTCCTGTTGTTGAGTTAAAGGGATCTCAGACCCCTCAACAGAATTGGCGCTAGAAGGAGGGCCTACAAATGAATGGATAATAATATTTATGATATAATATCTTGCATAGCCTACAGATTCAAAATAGGCCACATGCATGGATAGTCATTCTCAAGACAACCTACATACAAAGAGTACTCCCAAAATGAGTAACTCACCCCAACACAAGGAAGAACACCTTTTTCCTGAAATAACTTATGCTCTTCCCCACGAGGAGTTGAACTAGTTCAGAAGAATAACAAGAGCTTACACCTGACAAATTGGGTCGTTACCCTTAGCTTCATTACTCCCTCATAGAAAACAAGTTAGCAGACCAATTGTTGACACCCCTAACCATTTTTTTGTCCACACAATAGAAGACCTGATAGATTTTTCCCTCATCGAGATCAAACATCCCCTTAATATGATCCTCAATACACCAGCTGGTAACTACTCTGAGCCCAACGATTTTGAATCTGACGAGGAAGGGTTTAACTCGGATCACTCAGCTTTAGAGTCAAATGACATGGAGGATAACACTAATAATAATGAAGAAAGGGGAAACCCACCTCAAAATAATCAACATTGGTTGGCCAGAGATGCTCTGGAAATCCCTGGATGGGTACATAACCTCCCTAAACATACATAAAAGTTACTCCCCAAATTTGACCCTGAAACCTCTGGATTTCCTGAAGACCATATTAAAAAGTTCATACTAGATATAAGACTGATGAATGTACAACATGAGGATGTAGTGTGTAGGATTTTTCCCTATACCTTTGAGAATTCAACCTCTACGTGGTATTTTAACTTTCCTGTAGGGTCCATAACTAGTTGGACAAAGTTTCAAAAATACTTTTTAGACAAATTTGCAAAAGAAACCACCATAGGAGATTTAGTGGCTGAAATACTCACCGCCACCATGAGTTCAAAATAAAAGGTCAAAGACTTCATTCAATGATTTACCACTATCTTGAACATATTTCAACCCGAAGCTAAACCTACACAGGAGTTGCAAATTGAGGTATATGCTAATGCTATCCCTGCTTCTATTTCCATGTTTGTGAAAAGTGATGCCAAGAATACCCTAGCTAAAAATTTTGAGGAGCCAAAACGATTGGATTCCAAATGAAGGGATGAAAAGAGGTCCAGGTCTCACTAGTTAAGAAGGAATCTCAACCTCTTCCTAGGAGAGGACTGTTGTTGACTAGACCCCCGGGAAAAAAAACAGAACAAGGTCCTGAAAAGGGAAGCAGGGACATAGAATACCTACAAAATATGATAAAGAGATTGTCAAATGAAATCATAGACATGAAAATAAGTGTCGAGAAAGGAAACCAAGGTCAAAGGCCCTATAAACCCTTTTTTAAGAGGAATCCACCTTTAAAAGCGATTGAACCTCCCCCAACCAACTTAAACATTGACCTGGGTAATGTGGCATCTAACTCTTTTTGTACGTATCATCAAGATAAACATTTCAAAAGAGACTATCCCTAATGGGTGCATGCTATGAATTTAATTGCCAATCGGTTCCTAGACGAAGTTTTTCTTACTGAACAATCCAGCGGCTCATCGGTAAATATCGCCGATCAGGAAGAAGTTGAGCCGATGGAAGAAACAACCATGTTGTTATGGGATCTTGACTTACCGATGCCTCCCGATGATGTATTTGAGGTTTAGGAACCACCCACTAAGGTTTTGGTTGTGCAAACACAAAGTAAGGGTCAACCGGTCTCAAATGACCTTACCATTGTCCAATCTTTAAGGGGAAAACAAACAGTCGATCACTCGAAGGCACCTTTTGTCTCCCAAAAAAATCCTATAAACATACATACACGGGAGTCACCCAAGCTGGATTACAACATAGTAAAAGACTTAAAAAAGTTGAAGGCTAATGTGTCATTCATGGACATGTGTAGAATTCCCCAACAAAAGGACTTTCTCTTACAGGCCTTAAAATCAATATAATCCCCTATAACAAGCACTGACCTAGGTGAGGTCCCATATCCCACATATATGGATAATAAACCAAATGTGAATGTTTTCTCTGTACATATAAAAGGAAATCCTTTCGTCCCACCTTTCCTTTTAACGTTTGAAGTCTTCAACAAAAACCTCCATAATTGCCTAGTCGATTCAGGAGCATCCTCCAATGTCATGCCATTATCTATCTGCAAGAAATTAAATGCAGTTCTGATAAAAAGTGATAAACATGTTATAAAACTAGACAAAACTTAGGTAAAAGTCATTGGGGAACTTAACAATGTCATGATCAGAATGGCTACACACCCAAAATTTGTTCAAGTAATCGACATCATTGTAGTAGATATACCAGAAGCTTATGGACTGCTACTTAGTCGATATTGGTCTGAGAAATTGAATGGATATTTTAGCATGGACTGGGCTCACCTATGGTTTCCATTAAAGGGACATGCCAACATGATTAGGATCGATAGGTAGAGGTATCTAAAACATACTATCACCTATTTAGAAGCCTTTAATGAACCCTCAGCTGCAGATTTCCCCATGCTAGGAAACTACTCCTGCGATTCTGATTTCGACAATTTCGCTCCTCTCTTGTCTGATGTACCTCTCACTCAAAATTCTGAAATGTCCTTTCAAGTGAATCTACTATAAATGATAGAATAAATCCTCTTATTTCAAGAAACTCTGTTGAAAACAACATATAAAGTATGCAGAGATGAGGAAATAACTAGGCATGAAGAAGTTGACATATTTTTCTCACAAGTTTGGACGTTGTACTTTGATGGGTCTAAATCACAAGAAGGATCGGGAGAAGGATGTATCCTCATTGGCCCAAAGGGGAAGAATATTTTTCTATCCTACATACTAAAATTTGAATGCACCAATAAAACTTTTGAGTACGAAGATCTAGTGCAGGGACTGAAGAAAGCTATAGACTTAAAAATTAAAGAACTAAAGGTCTTTGGGGACTCTGAAATTATTGTCAGGAAAGTAAAGAATACCATACATTTTAACTGACCCCACTTGAGGAATTACCAACAAGAGGTGCATAGGCTAATAGAACATTTTGAGGCCTTTAATATTACTACGGTTCCCAGGACAAAGAATACTCTTGTTAATTCCCGGGCTACCGCAACCTCAAGGTTATCCTCTTTAGAAGACTATGAAGCCTCTAGGTTCACTGTGGAACTACTCTATAAACCATCAATTCCCAACAATATTTATAATTGGAAGGTTTTTGAAGGAGATGAGTGGATTGTTGATTTTTTGACCAATCAAGAGAATTTTAAAGATCTGCCTATTGACGATGAAGTGTTCCAAGAGAAACTAGCAGAAACCTATTTCCACAAACAAAGAGGAAAAATAGATCACTCTAATAACAAACCAAGGTTTCACACTACACTAAAAGGGGTAGCAAATTTGGAGAACCTGTTTGACCTAAGGGAAAGATTTAAAGGGTCAATGAACACAAATACAGGGAGTTCATATCCCATATACGAGACTATAAATCTAGGAACCCTGAAAAACCCTAAGAATATAAATCTAGGAAAAACATTGTTTAAAGAAGACACAAAAGCTTATCTCAAACTTTTTAGAGAATATCAAGATGTCTTTGCGTGGTCCTACCGAGATATGAAAACCTATGAAACTCGCAATATTCAACACACAATCCCATTAAAATCTAGATTAAAACCCTTCCAACAAAAGCTCTGAAAGAATCATTCATCTCTGGAACCCCTCATGTATCAAGAGTTAAAGAAATTACTAGATGTTAAGATTATCTTTCAGGTTAGACACTTTGTCTGGGTAGCAAATTTGGTTCCTGTAAGGAAAAAGTATGGAGATATCTGTCTATATGTGGATTTCAAAAATATTAACAGAGCATCAAAAAAGGATAACTACCCAGTCCCACCCATGGAACAGCTCTTGCAGACAATGTCTGGTTCTGAAATTTTTTCCCTTCTAGATGGTTTCTCAGGTTATAAATAGGTTCTAGTTTTAGGGGAAGACCGATTGAAAACTACCTTCCGAACCAAGGAGGGAACTTCCTCTTATAAACACATGCCCTTTGGGTTGATTAATGCATGGGAAACCTTCCAAAGGGCCATGGACGTAGCTTTTCAGGGATTGATTAACAAATGTGTAGTAGTCTATTTGGACGACGTGACTGTGTATTCAAAGAATAGAGAGGATCACATCCAACATCTAACCCAAATTTTTGAAAGGTCTAGAAAATATGGAATATCTTTAAACCCTAAGAAAAATATCTTTGGTGTCGAGGAAGGAAAACTATTAGGTCATATTATATCTCAAGCAAGAATTCATATAGATACATAACGAATAAAGTTGATAGCTCAACTTCCCTTACCCCATAACAAAAGGGCTATGCAATCCCTCTTTGGGAAAATTAATTTTGTGAGGAAATTTATGCCTGATTTTTCCGAAACAGTCAAGTCTTTACAAAAAAATATCCGCAAGGATGCATATTTTAAGTGGGATGACAAGCAAAAAGATGCTTTTAACAATATCAAGACTGCTATATCCCAAGCTCTGGTACTGCGAAGTCCTGACTTTAGTAAATATTTTTTCCTCTATACTTTCGCCTCTGACCAATCTTTAGTTGAAGTATTGACTCAGAAGGATGATGATAACAATGAGGTGCTGGTATCATTTATGAGCACTAATCTCCAAGGAGACAAATTGAATTACCCTACTATGGACAAACATGCTTATGTGGTGTACAAAGAAGTAAAACATTTCAGATCTTACATCCTAATAAATCACACCAAAGTCATTGTGCCTCATCCTGTAGTCCAATCCCTATTCACTCAATAGGAGATGGGGGAGAGAAGGGGAAATTGGATGGCAGCGGTCCAAGAATTTGATCTAGATACAAAACCTACCAAATTAGTAAAGGGACAAGCATTGTGCAAACTGGTTGAAGAAGCCCAATATCGAATAAATGAAGACCCCAGGTGGGAGAATGAGTTAAAATTATGGTGTAGTGAAGTTTTATACATTCCCCCAGGGCCAAAGTCTTGGTATGGAAAATTGACCTACCTCCTACATCATGGGACTTTCCCAGAAAAACTAAACCCTAGGGAAAGGAGAACTCTCAAGCTAAAATCTGCACATATTGCCTCATAAATTCAGTACTTTTCTGCGTAAACTATGATGGAGTACTCTTGAGATGTCTCAAACTTGAATATGCAGAAAAGGTTCTAAGGGAGCTCCATGATGGTCTTGTAGGTGGACACTTTGCAGGGAATACCACAGCTCACAAAATATTAAGAGCTAGCTATTACTGGCCTACTCTATTTAGGGACGTTCATACATATGCGAGGAACTGTAAAACTTGTCAAATGAGCACGGGGAGAGAAAAGAGAGAAGTTGTCCCACTCAAACCAGTGACCATATCCATACCATTTGAGAAATGGGGGTTAGAGGTCATAGGGGATATTTCCTCGAGTTCGTCAAAACAACATAGATACATACTGACTTCTACAAATTATTTTATGAAATGGGAAGAGGCCATCCCTCTGACTCACGTGAATGAAAAGGCTATAATCCAATTCATAGAAAAACAGTTGATCATGAGGTTTGGGATTACCTCTATTCCTATGTTTGATAATGCCGCTTATTTCCCTTCTACTCTATTAATAGAGTTCATTCTAGACAAAGGAATAATAATAAGATACGTTGCAAATTACTATCCACAAGGAAATGGGGTGGCATAATCAACTAATAAGAACCTAGTAAGGATTTTGAAGAAAATAGTCACAGACAATCAGAGAGATTGGCATAGCTCTCTTCATAATGCCTTATGGGAAGATAGAGTAACACCCAAGGAATCTATAGGAAACTCGCCATACTTTCTGGTATACGGACAAGAAGCCATTATCCCAAATGGGTTATATTCCGTCACTTCAGCTTGATCAAGGTTCAAGAGGAGAGCCCTCATCATTTATTCAACAAAGAATTGATAACCTCTTCATGCTTGAAGAAGTAAGGGAGAAAGAAAAATATAAATTTGTGGCTCATCAACAGATAGTTAAAATATGGTTTGACAAGCATAAGTCCAAAGAGAATAATTATGAAGTAGGAGACTTAGTCTTGAAATGGGATAGAGCAAACGAACCTAAGGGAAAACATTCGAAGTTCCAAAATCTATGGATCAGACCTTTTCAGGTATCCAAGAAAAATGGGGGAGGCATGTATCAGTTTCAAAATATGAGGGGGGAACCTGATGCCTTCCCGGTGAATGGTCGAGCCCTAAAACAATATTTATGTTAAAAAAAAAAATGTGTGTGTGCGTCTTTTCATGATATTTTCTAATTAGGATAAATGTGTAGGTGTAAGGTAGACTGATTGCAGAGTCCTTCTAGTCCTGTCTTTTTCCTTTTGTTTGGTATTTTCATGTAATAAAGTTGTTTTCCGCAAAGCATTGGTTGACCCAAATAAATATGGTGTGGAAAAATTTGCTCCTAACTCGCGCTTATGTGCAAAATAAGAAATGTTGGACAATTGCATTTTTCTTCAAAGAGTCCTATATCTTGTCTTTTCAAACAAAGAACCTTAGTGAGTGATGAAGTGTCTGCCTAATGGTCTGTTAAATCCTAAAGAGAAATATGGGAAGTTGGAAAGAACCTCATGTACCTCTAAAACAGAGCTAGGAATAATTTCATGTTAAGAATTTCGTCTTGCAGATAACAAACATCCTCCTCTCCCACTCACTCAGGGCATCTCTGCCATAAATGAATCAATTATATTAAATGAGTGAAAAGTAGGACAGAGTATGAAGACAACTCCTCCGAGGCTATGGACGCTCGTTGATAGTGGAGAAAGGTCTGTGACGTCGGGGTGACTCCGCCAGGGCTATGGACGCTCGCTAGCAATGGAGCAACATCGTAGAAAGTGAATAATGATAACTAAAATGGCCTCAAGCTTGTGAATTCATTACTCGGCTCTTGTCAAAAGGGGGTGTGGGTCACGGTCAAGAGGAATGAAAGTGGAACAAGGGATAAACTCTATAGGTGGACCCAGATTCATGAACTAGGGGAATTGTACATGCATGGGTGGGAAATACTCTAATAAAATCACAGCAAGTTAGTTTCTCAACCAGATTCCGCATCAGCTAAGCCCAAGGGAAGGAACAAATATTCTTCTTTCTCCGAGAGAATCACCATTTGTTGAGCACTCAACACACCCTAAAAGCCTTTATGAAATTCTATCACCTTTTGGGTACCACTTGTTTCCTTTTGTTTTGATTGTATGAATTGAGTCTACTATGGAGGGATTGCTAAAATTTTTTTCATGACTTTATCATCGATCAAAGTGGATTTTGTTTGAACTTGTCAATGTGAAAACCTTTATGTCCAAAAAAACTTGGCATTCTAACTAAGAATAGCCATATTATAGACCATAACTTGGCACTCTAACTAAGAATAACCATTTGTTTGGCGTCGTAAAAATCCAAGCAGGTAAAATAACCACAAAGTAACAATAATCATCGATCACTGATGTATCATCGACATTAGTAAAAGACGGAGTAACTTTGTGCTAGTTGTTTGCCAAGAAGATTTAGGAGTTACCCGATTTCCCATTGGCATCGACGAAATATGAGAGGGCTAAAAAATTGACATGAGCCATGATAAAACCCGATAGTCGATGATGGATGCATTTGTTCAGGGTCTGTAAAATATCAAAGGGTTAAATCATTGAAAATTTCCACATGGACACATCGTCGATCACCGACCCCCGATGCACTTTTGGCATCAGCATTTTTTGAAGGGGTTAATCCGGGAGCACTTGGTTAAGCTTATTGTTGATCGTTGATCCTTGATACTTTTCAACATCGACAGGGTAGGATATGTTGTTGAAATGATCGGCTAAGGAAAATTCCCCAATCCTTAATAACACAATTAAACAAATATGTCAGTCTCAAGCGCCACATGTATTTGACACACGGGCATTTTGTATGGCCCAGTTTCGTCCTGAGTCACCTTAGGTTTCCCTGTGTCCTAGTCACACTTCTGAGTCATCTTTTCCATGTCAGATCTGTACGAAAAGAGGGATCAACGTCATAGTTTTTTCTAGGAAATATTAACGAACAATGTTTAAAGAAAGGCCATGACTCCCGATCCGCCCGTCAAATTAGCGAAAAGATTGGATGTTTTTAGCACAAGATATGATTGGATTCTGCCATTTAATAGGCCAATTAATATTTCATTCCATATGTTTCTACCTCGCGCGCCAACTGAACAGCAAGATTTTGAAATCTTCGATAGACCATATTATAGCCCGCACCCGTGTCGCCAACTTACGATTGAATTTAATTTTAAACATGATGAAGATCTAGAGGCAGATTTTGTAGAACCACACTCATATCCTGAATTGAATATCTGATGTGACAAGGTAAGTTCATCTTTGTTTAAATCATGAAAAAAAATTCAAACACTTCCATTATGCACACAAGTTTCTGTTTCCAGAGGACCAGAAGAAGCGAAGAGAGCATCTCAAGACTCTGTTGATTCTCAGACCATCAAAACTAAGTTAAGCTAGTAGAAGAGGTATGTGTTAAATTTTATCAGTTTGAATGTCGTAATTTGTTTTTGATCTTTACACAGTGTCTAAATATGTTCTAGCTACAAGAAAAAATTCCTCCAACAAAGCCAACGACCAGAAGCTTGCTGAGGGCACCTAAGATAAAGGAGGGAGAAATTGGTGAGGGTTCTTCTCTCGGCAATGTGAGGCAGTTGGAATACGTTCCCAAGGTGAAGCCAGTCATTAAAAACTCGACGAAGAAAGCATTAATTCAACTCCTAGTCTTTGGCGATACGGAAGCGGCCACTGGATCCAAAATAATGCTCCCATAGTGGGGAGATCTATTCAACATAATCAACTGGGAATATTACCCGGAGTGTATCCCACACAACGAATCGGATGTAAGGGAGCTTGACAAACAGGTGTTCCTGAAAATTCGACAGTCGTTCTTGCACATGGTAGCCTGCCAAACTTTAGTTTTCCCATGTATTGATATTTTGAGTTGGCAAATTGATCATACAGACGCTCATAAGTGCCTCATTAACGACGAGAATGGTGGATGTGTAGGAGTTTTTTATGCATACCCCCCTTCTCTCCTAAGGGTTCTGTGACCTCCTGGTCTAGGATCGATCAAGAAACTGAGTCTGATTGACTCTTCGGTCGCTCAAGAACCTTAATTCCACTTAACAGACACTCTTTCCCTTAAAGCGCAGGTTATATGGAACCCATGGTTTTCTCCTTAAAGCCTTTAAGCTTCAGTGTATCTAGGCGACGACTCTCCTGGTTAAGCCCCTCCCTTTATGTGAACAAGGCTGTGACCAGTCTCCTAATCAGAAGGCGCGTCATGACTTTGCATATCGGGCCTTTGCATGTGAGTCACCCCGACTATCCTGACTTCTAAAATCCTGATAGGAGCCTAGCGCGTGCTACCCCCTCTATTCACCTTCATCGATATGACCCTTCGCTATGACCATGGGCCAATCTTTCAAGCGCCCCACGATTTTGTGTTTCATGACTTCATGTCTCGCGAAGTTTGCTTGCTCGTCCCTCCGAAACCTGAACTTGCGAGTTTCACTTGCCAGATCCACGGTCCACAATCCCTGTGACCAAACGGTCCTGATCTCCTGTTTTCATATCGGGACTTCATGTTTCATGAAGTTGGAGGACCGTTCAACTCCCTTCTCTCGATATCCGAAATCCCAATATCTACTTCCCTCGAAATGAATCAATGGTCCAGGCCTCTCCTTGATCTGATGACTTAGATAAAATCGTGAACTTAGATTTCGCAAGCTCTCACGACCTTTACCTTTGGTTATCCTGGACTTCCAATCAGCGAAACGCTGATCTTGCACCACGTTTCCTCCTTGACAATGGACAACTCCAATGATTTCACAATTTCGTAACCCCACTCCTCCTGTGTACCTTCAAATCTTATCGTTAGTGCACTTTACCTTGATTGGGTAGCTATGATTCTTTTTCACTCAGATCGAATGACTAAGATATTTCCTCCTCTGCGGTTTCTCCTCATTTTTTGGACGTTGATCAGACAATCTAGATCTCTTCCCTTGAGCTTAATCTTTCTTCAGACTTAGAATATTTTCTAAGTCCTCAAAGGTTTTCGACCTTTGCTCCTCCTGGGAGTCTGACTCTTGGATCTCGTTAACACTTATGAAAAGTGTTATTCCTCCTGATCTTGGTCTCATGAAGACTTCGACTTCCCGCACACTCTTTACATTTCAGGGATCTCGATAACTCAAATCTAAAGGATTTCTCAAAGAGAACTTCCTCTTGCCCTCCTGGCGTTCTCCTTTTTTTCTGTGCACACTTTGAAACAGATTCTTACGTAGGTTCGAGTTCCTGTGGACGATTGTGCACACCTTGCAACAGTCACTTTGCACTCCTTCCAAAGGGAAAATTTTGTGTTATCTCTTTTGATATTTGGAACTGAAATAGATCCCGTCGACACACTCGCTACGTTCTGTGTGCACACCTTGCACCACTCGAAAGAAGAGAAAAAATTGAAACTTATCCTAACATTCATAGTCCCATAGACTCATAACCAAATTCATTCATTCATTCATTCATGAGATCACAATAACATGAAATTGCAAACAATGTCCACACCATGCATTTGAATCAATTTTCCTCTATTATATTCATTCAAAATAAAATGGCTACAACTATATTCAAAACAAAAGATGAAAAATCAGAAATCTTGTACTAACTTGTAGCTAGCCTCATTTGGGCATACAAAACCTCTATTTATCTCAAAGGGTTCTTAGGTTTCCCCCTTGACTACTTGTCTACTCCAAACCTAACCTACGATTATCTTAGTCCAGTCCCATTCCATAGAAGGAGTGGAAACTCCCACTTCGATCGCAATTGTTCAAGCATTCTTCAAAGATGTTTCTGGCGCTGAGTTTAGGCATGCTTCAAAAATATGCTTCGTAACTGCCAGTGTTGAGATTCCGAAGAGATTCCCATGCATTGAGTGGTCCTTCTCCCCGTGCTTTCTAATGATGCTCTTACATCATACTCCCCTTGAAAAAAATTCATGGACTCCTATCCATGAGCTCCTGCACTGATTTTCCAGGCTTCTAGATAGAAGCTTCACTTTCCCAGCTAGCATATTCTATTGGGTGTCCCTTCCATTTGACTAGATATTCAAAATAGGTTTTCCTCTGATCAATGATCTTCTCCATCTGTGGTTTTTCTTCTATAGGCATTTGTTTTTCCCACCGAATATTTTCTTGATATTTTGATCCCTCTGTGTCATCTTTCCTATAAGGATACAGGTTTGAAACATTGAATATGGGCAATATGCCCACATCATCTGGCAACTCAATCTCATAGGCGTTTTCATCAAACTTCCTCAAGATCTTACATGGTCTTATCTTCTTCATCTTTAACTTATTATATGTTTCCCTAGGGAACCTTTCTCTCCTAAGATGTGCCAGAACCTGATCTCCTACCTCAAATTGAATTTATTTGTGATGTTGATCAGATCTGCGTTTATACTTCTGGTTAGAACTTTGCAACTGTCCTCTGATCTGGCTATGGATCTTCTGCATTTCTGCAGCAAAATATTCTGCTCTAGCGCTCCTGATCTCACTCTGTTCCAAGTCTTTCAACTCAGATACTCCCCTGGGTTGCATTCCATACAATATTTGGAATGGGATCTTTCCAGTGCTCCTGTTTGGTGAGTCATTGTATGCAAATTTTGCCTATGGTAGAATCTGATCCCACTGATTATGATGATAAGTGACTAGACGCCTCAATAAATTTCCCAAACTTTTGTTTACCACCTCAGTCTGCCCATTTGTCTGAGGGTGATAAGTTGAGCTGAAGGACAAATCTTTCCCCAAATTCTTCCACAGGTTTCTCCAAAAGTGACCAACAAATTTTGTGTCTTTGTTCGAGACAATGCTTCTGGGTAGGCCATGAAGTCTCACAACTTCCTTGAAAAATAGATTTGCAACATGTGTTGCATCACTTTTCTTCTGGCATGGGATAAAGTGTGCCATCTTTAAAAATCTATCCACCACCACAAATATGGAATCAAATCCTCTTGGCATTCTTGGCAGTCCCAACACAAAATCCATGCTTATTGCATCCCAAGGCTTCTCTGGTATCGACAATGGTTGATACAATCCAGTGTTTTGTCTTTTTCCTTTTGCATGTTGGCAGATTCTACATCTGTTCACAAACTTTATCACTTCTGTTCTCATACTTGGCCAATAGTATGAAATGCTCAACTGTGCAAACATTTTATCATGGCCGAAATGTCCAGCCAATCCTCCACTGTTCTTTTCCTTCAAAAGGTTATCCCTTATTAAGCATTTTGGTATGCACAACTGATTTCCCTTGAACATCAATCCCTCTTGAACCATGTACTCTGCCCACTGGCTTTTGTCTCTCAGCACAAGATTCTCACATGCTTTGTATGATTCCTTGAAATCTGTATCATCACAATACATATCCTTAAGGTGTTCAAACCCCAAGGTCTTCACCTAAAATTCTTGCAGAATTAAACATCTCCTGCTTAATGCATCAACAACCTTGTTAGAATTCCCAACAATATGTTTTATGACAAAAGTAAAATTATGCATAAACTCAACCCATTTTGCATGCCTCTGATTCAATTTTTCCTGTCTGGTTATGAATTGTAAAGCCTGGTTATCGCTATACAAGACAAATTCTTGTGGGACAAGGTAATGTCTGAATTATGGAATAAAAATCCTTTTCATATGCAAAGTATTTCCTCTTGGTCTCATTTAGTTTCTCACTGAAATAGGCAACATGTCTATTATCCTGACTCAGAACTACTCCTATTGCAACTCCACTTGTATCACATCTCACCTGAAATGTCTTTTCAAAATTCGGCAAGACCATAATTGTTCATTCTATTATTTTTTCTTTCAGTATATTGAAGCTCCTCTCGGCCTCGTCTATCCATTTAAAATACTTGTTCTTCTTCTTCACTGTATCCATCATCGGTGCACAAATTCCACTGAAGTCTTTGATGAACTTCCTATAGAAACTTGCTAATCCATGAAAGCTCCTTACCTCAAACATACTCCTTGGTGACGTCCATTCCTTGATTGCTTTCACCTTCTCTGGGTCCATCTTCAGTTCATTTGAAGAGATCACAAAACCCAAGTAAATGAGTTTTGTCTTCATAAAAGAGGACTTCTTCAGATTTATCAGCAACTTCTCCTGCTGTAGTTTTCTCATCACTAGTTTCAGGTGCCTCAAATGCTCCTCTTTAGTCCTGTTAAAGATTTGTATATCATCCAAATATACAACTACAAACTTGCCAATGAAATATTTTAGTATTTCATTCATCAGCCTCATAAAATTACTTGGGGCATTTGTTAAGCCAAATGGCATAACAAGCCACTCATACAAACCTTCATTTGTATTAAAGGTTGTTTTCCACTCATCACCTTCTCTCATTCTAATCTGGTGATATCCACTTTTCAAATCTATTTTAGAAAAGAAATTTGCTCCACTTAAACAGTCCATTAAATCATCCATTCTTGGTAAAGGAAACCTATACCTGATGGTGATCTTGTTAATGGCTCTTGAGTCTGTACACATTCTCCATCCTCCATCCTTATTTGGACTCAACACAGTTGGTACTGCACATGGACTCAAGCTCTCTCTAACCAAATCCTTGTGTAACAATTACTGGACTTGGTTCTTTACTTCCTCATTCTCTCGAGGTGTCAATCTGTACACTGCTTTGTTTGGTAGACTTGCTCCTGGTATCAAATCGATATGGTGGCTGATACTTCTAATGGGTGGAAATGAGTTAGGCATCTCATCCACCAGTATGTCAGCAAAATTATCCAACAATTCCTAAACTTCTTCAGGAAACTCGTCCATCGAAGTACTTGTAAGGATAACTCTAGGTTTCCTCACCATAGCGAACTGCATCTCCTATTCTTTCTTGAATTCTTTCAGGAGTTCCTTCCCTCTCATGAGAAGTATGCTTGTGTTGGCTTCCTCTTTCGCTTTCTTCTCCTCTATTGGAAACAGCATGTGTGTTCTACCATTCTTCTCTAAGGTGTATGTATTTTTCCTCCCATCATGAATGAAATTCCTATCAAACTACCATGGTCTTCCCAAAAAAATATCGCATACATCCATGGGAATTACATCACATAGAATTTCATCTATATATCCTCCTATCTTAAATTCAACCAAGCATTGTTTAGTAACCATTACTTGATTTCCTTTCTGAAACCATGAGACTTTGTATGGCTTCAAATGTGCAGTTGTCTTCATCTTCAATTTATCCACCATCTCTGTGGATACTAAGTTATCAGTGCTCCCACTGTCGATTATCACCTTGCATATCATGTCTTTAGTCTTGCAAGCTGTTCTAAAGAGATTGTTCCTCTACACTGGCTTTTCAACTTCTGCCTCTGGTTTTAAGAGAAACTTTCTCAACATCAGGGATGTTCTATCCTTTGCTCCTTCTGCTTCAACATTCCCTCTCTGTGCTTCTGAAATGTGAGCCTCACCTCCTCCTTTATTTTTCTTGGGACATTCCCAAGACATGTGCCTTGTCTTTCCATAGGCATAGCATCTTACTTCTCCTCCTCCTCTTCTTCCTCTTCCTCTAGAAGAACTTCTTTCACCACCCTGTCTTCCTCAGGAACTTACTCCTCTTCCCGAGTGACTATGTGGTTTCTCATCCTTGTCCTTAGACTTATGTGCTCTGTCATGGGTAACTCCCTTGCTTTTGTTTGGGCCTAGGCTTTTACCTCTTCCTTGCTAGTTTTGTTTTCTGGCCAATTTCTCTTCTGACTTCAGTGCAAAGTAATAAGCATCCTCCACTGTCCTTACTGACATCATGTAGATCTTATCCTTGATTTCATATATCAGGCCATTTATATATTTGGGAACTTTTTCTTCATCTCTCTACCTTTGTCTAGTTTTGATGTTCAGCCTGTAGAAATCCTCTATGTACTCCTTAACTGTCATCCCTTTCTATATTAGGTTCTGCATCTTCCTGAACAGATTGATTTGATAATCTTTGGGCATGAACTTAGCCTTCAGCTTGACTACCATTCTGTCCCAATTCTTTATCTTCTGCTTGCCTTTGCTTCTCCTCTCAGCCTGCAGTTCATCCCACCACTGTGTTGCATGTCCTTTTAGCCTAGTAATGGCTTGTTTCACTCTTTTCTCTTCATCAACCTCTTCATATTCGAAATGTTTGTCCATGGATCTTATCTAATCCATCAACTCTTCAGCGTCTAAATTTCCTTCATACATTGGGACCTCTATCTTGGCTCTACCTCCCAATCTAGCAACTGCTCTCAGCAAGCGTTCTTCGGCAACATCCTCTCCTACAGCTTCTTCGACTTCTACTTCTTTTCTCTCTACATCGTTGATGTCTCCAGCATCATGTTCTCTTCTATGCACTTCTTCCATCACTTCCATCCTTGCACGAAGTTCTCGCATCTCCCTTTCTACAACATGATTGGATAAAGGTGGCTCCCCTCGTCTCCTTGATGGTATTGTGTTGACTATATCTCACACATAGAGTAAAAATTCAAGTTATTTTGTCTCTTCTCCTTTTCCTGTTGTCTGCAAGAAAAACTTCAGATCTGATACCACTTGATGCAGACCCCGCTTCTCTCCTAAGGGTTACATGACCTTCTGGTCTAGGATCGATCAAGAAACTGAGTCTGATTGACTCTTCGGCCCCTCAAGAACCTTAATTCCACTTAACATGCCCTCTTTCCCTTAAAGCGTAGGTTATATGGAACCCAAAGTTTTCTCCTTAATGCTTTTAAGCTTCAACGTATCTAGTTGCTAGCTCTCCTGGTTAAGCCCCTCCCTTTATGTGACCAAGATTGTGACTAGTCTCCTAATCGGAAGGCGCATCACGACTTCGCATATCGGGCCTTTGCATGTGAGTCACCTCGACTCTCCCGACCTCCGAAATCCATATAGGAGCCTAGCGCATGCTAGCCCCTCTATTCACCTTCACCAATGTGACCCTTCGCTATGTTAATATTATGGTAGCTTCGGGAGGTATGAACCTCTATTATGACCTATGACGAGACTAGAATCCTCCGAAAGGAAGCAAAGAATTAAAGGAAACCCTAGACAAGTTGTTGGTTGAACAAATATATTTAAATTGAATTTATTGATTCCCAGAAGGAGAAGTCAGCCCCAGTTAGACTGGCCAATCCACTATAAATACAGGGCACCAGTTTCATTATTTAACATCTCAGCAATTGCAGTAAGAGATAAATCTGCGAAGGCAGTTGCAGGCAGCAGCAGTTTGGTGCGCAATTTTTCTGGGAGAGATGGGAGAGTGGTGCGCTAGATTCTGGTTGGGATCATCTATTCAGTTCAGTTTCTATTCTCTTTCTTGGTGCATCTAGCCTCTCTTGGCTATTGATTGCTACCAGGATTCTCTTCTCGGTCAAGGTCAAGGTGCTCGGAGGGTGGCTTCGGCCTGTGGTTGGGTGACGAGGGTATCGTCAATGGTTAAACGAATGCAATCCTCTATATTCTAACAGGTTATGGGCCAACACCCCTTCAGTCAGCCTAAAACGCTGGAAGGAAACATAACTGCTAGGTATTGAGCTCATTGAGGAACTGCCGCTAGAGTTACTAGTAGGAACAGCTTCTAAAGAACAACAGCTAGGGTTACTAGCAGTAGCAGTTGCAGAAACCCTAATTCTCAGATCCGACACCTTGTGATGGAGCATTTTGCTCAAGGAGAAGATATTCAAATGCTCCCTAACTCAGTGCACCTATTGACTTTCTCAGAAGAAAGAAATGACGAAGTTGAAGTTTTGGATCAAGGCATGACCAGTTATCAGTCAACTGAAGACATGTGCGAAACAATCAGTCTCTTACATTACTCAGCACTTACCGGGACAATTGAAG
>ML777351.1:110271-146255 GCA_009831015.1 Picea engelmannii
CAATGTGACCATTAACTACAAATACAATGATAGTTTGTCTCAAAGGTTTATGATGAGATAACCATCTACCCCCTTATGAAGTACTTGTAGATATCTTCTTTAATGAATATGTTGAGGTTTGAGACAACTACAAAAAGCACACAGTATGTGGTATGAATTCCTCTTGAGGTCATTATGTCTAAGCATTTGAAGCATGAAAATGAGTTTTTTTTTTTTTTTTTCATTTTAAAAGAATCACATTATATTTCCATTGTGTCTCATGAATATCAAATTTGTTAGAACAATTAGGAATTGTTGACTCAACAAACTTTCGATCTATGTTTTCCTATGTGGGTAGATTTCTCCAACCTACCTAAACACTTTTTGGAATTTTTAGAGTGCATTTATGTAGTGATTATATGGTTTATCTGTGATGAGCTTCCCCAATTTGTAACTCCATCATAAAAGGCTCTGCATACAAGTTAATTTGTTGCAAGATCACAAAAAAATTATATTTTTCTTAGTTGAAAACAAATGGATTAAAGAATGCATGAGGGATATTAACCTTCCAAACACCTATTTTCTATGTCAAAATCTAGACCATAGAATCCATTGTTTCCCCTTCAAGGTTAAACCTAACCCTCTTATTGTTCCTAATAACCCAACTACTTTGGGCCAAGATGAAAATGTTGCAAAAGCTAACAATGAGGAAGGATGTATCCAAGTGATTTAAAGTAAGTACCCAAAAATTCCTGAAAATGACTAACCTTCCTTCTACCAATGCACCCTCCAACTAAAACCCATGATCTCAAACAAACATATCTTTTACCATATATTTTAATATTTCAATGAAACTTTAATTTTAATTACATTCTTAATATTACAAATACAATTAACATTTACTAAATTTTCATATCTCAACTACTTTAAAATCTTTCTATTTTAATATTTTTTTACAAAAAAAAAAATCTCTTATATCAATTTAGTAATGTCTTGAATATGAACTTAAAATTAAATTATTATTATTATTAAATAAAATATTTTATTAATCATTTATATATCATTTAATTAAATTTATTTAATTTAATAATACATACATATAATAACCATAACCATATCATTTAATTAAATTTATTTAATTTAATAATACATACATATAATAACCATAACCATGATATGTAATAGGTTTATTTAACATAAACATTTTTTCATATATAATTTGATACATTAAATTAAAAAAATTTCATTTGACACATTAAATTGAGTTAAAATATAAATAAAATATCATATAAATAAAAATGTAATCCATCCATGTTATAATCATATTATTATAATAATTATTTATTGTGATTATCTAAATTGTATTAAATTAAACACTTTTTCATTTGACCCATAAATTGAGTTAAAATATAAATAAAATATTATATAAATAAAAATGTAATTATTTATATATTGTCAATCCATGTTATAATCATATTATTATTAAAATGATTTATTTTGATTATCTAAATTGTATAAAATGAAAGGTTAAAAAAAATGTTTAAATAGATTGTTTTAATTAGTTATAAAAGATAAAGGCATTAAATTAAAATATGGGATAAACTTATATTATAGCATTCTCGAGCAATAGAGAAAATAGAAAAGAAAGGGAGAAATAACTTGCTCATCATCATCATGTTTTGAAACCGAGATTGAGGAGGTAGGACAAGTATCGTGAGTGAGGGGTTATGTGTTGAAAGTGGTAAAGGTGGGGGTAGAGAAAGAAAGAGCAATGATAACATACATAACGTGAAGGTATAATTATTCATTGACTAAATTTTTTTGTTTTACTTATTTCTTGCATTTCTTATCAATAATATTGGTGAAGGTATAATCATTCATTTCTTATCAATAATATTGGTGAAGGTAGAATCATTCATTGAGTGAATTATTTGTTTTATTTATTTCAATTTTTTCTTCTATTTCTTATCAGTAATATTCATGTTGTCAAATTACATTATACAAATTTGAAATTAATGTGAAAATAAATACAATTGGGTTTGGGTGGTAGAATCATGATTTTTGTATCTTTCATAATTGTGTAAAGATTTTATCTATAAAAAGCGAAAGGAATTTTGTGAGGATAAGATGAAAATAAGAGAGATTCTAGATGAACTTGTTGGGTGAAGACTTGGGATGCAGTAATTATAAAGTGATTGATGAAGGGCTTATTATTGATTGTTCGATTTAAGAAGATGTCATGATTGTGATTACATATGTTATATATTATAAATATTAATTTATTGGGAAACATAGAAAGGCATTCTTTCTTTCTCAATTACAATCTAATTAAAATATGAATTTGAAATATCCCACTACAAAAAAATTGTAAACAATCACTTTAAACATTCAATCTCACTCTCCTCTAAAAAAAGGTTCATGAACGAGAATAATGAGAAAAAAATTGATTCAAACCATCTATTCTCATCCCATTGCATTTAAATATGGGAATAAGAGTGTTAATGGTAATGGTAACACTAGTTATGTTTTTTAATTATTGGCAACTCTATCTCCCTTAGCAATGTGCAAGGGTAGACAAAGGTATATAATCCCTTGTTCTGGTATGAAGAATTAGGTTAATGCATTGATGGAACTAGGATCGTAGGGTTGTTATTAAACAATAAAGCCTTACAACCATTAGTATGCATAGTTTCACCATTAAACATGTTTCAAATTATTGAACATCATAAAGAAAACCATGAAAATGAAGTACGTGAAATAAAATATTATATGTGTTATTCAAAAATATAAAACAAAAACATAGAGTGTTGTAAATGACATTGAATCAAGTAGAGTTCTAACTTATTACAAAACTCTGCATTAATATTACAACATAATTGAAAGATGAAAAATGAATGCATACATGGGTTCTCAATCCTGTCTTTGAGTGGGCCCTACTCAAGGATGCTCCTTGAACCCTTGTTAAGCAAACAACACCAAAATATGCACAAGAAAAGCCTCTTGTTTATTCAAAATTTGTTATGAACATTATGACAATAGGTTTCCTTCTACTACAATTCAAATCACCAATACAAATAGAGGAATGATAACATAAAATAAATCCTAAATAATACACCAACCTATGCTCCTATTTATACTTGAAGAAGAACCTAACTAATATTCCAATCAATCCCTTGATTGATTAAATTTGTCCCATAATTCCCTAAAAATATGCATATTGTTTTATTGGATCTTAAGACTCCCTGATGCAACTCAAATTCCCTAGATAAACTAGTTTGAATTCCTAGAGGTCATCAATGCTATTCTTGAGTGTTGATGGCTCCTAAAGTAGGAAAATAGAAAAGATCATTTGAATTTATTAACATAGACTAGGTTGGTCTTGAGTCATGAATGAAGAGGATCAATCTTGTATTGGTGATTTGATTTCCTACACTTCTATCCTTCACATTAGTGTTCACATGAAATACATGCATTAATCCTCAAAACTATTCAAGAACAATGTTATTACATTCATACTCAATAATTTAAGAAAATCATGCATAAATGGACAATCAAATGTCACAATAACCTCAAAATCATTAAAAGTTTCAATTGTTTCATGTGAAGTTCTAATCTTAATCAAATGTTTATACAGGATGGGATAAATAAAATACAATATGGAGTCCCATCATTAGCACCCATATTTAGGTTTTTCATATATATGTATGCAACAAAACAAGCCCTCACAAAAAATCAATCCTTTCCCTAATCAATCTTCCAACTTTGATTATTGCCTGCATGTTTCCTACCTTGCCTCCACCTTCTTCTTCTTCCTAGATTTTTCTATGGCTATATCTTGGTTTGGAACAACTTGCAGGGTCAAGAATTATTATATGCTAATGGTCAATAATCTATCCAAAGTGACTTGTCAAGTTTTCCCTTTCAATGCATCACATATGATCAACTTGATTAGTCCATGATGGGTTAATACATTTTCCTTTCCTACATGCACTCTAGAAATCATTGCTATGAGAGACAATAAAAAGTAATAATAAATGATCAATTTCTTACGCTATTGTTGATAGTAAAAATTTCTTAGTTGGTGTAACATTTTGAAGTGAAATGCATAAACCATGTGATATTCCTTCCCTCTCATGTGTAAATGTATTTCAATATGTGTAAGGCTACCTCATACCAATGTGAGGGTAGGATTTCTCTTTACATCACATTCTTAGTATCCTCCATAGTTTCATATAATCTGAGAAATATATTCTTTGTATTGAGGGTAGGTTTTCTCTCCTCCTTATCCCATGGTAATCGAATAGGGAGTCCTATAATCATTACCAACATAGGTTATTTATTTGGATATATAACCCTTGGCCACAATTGTGTATTGTTGTTCCTTCAATTTATATAAATTCTCTACAAAGTCAAGGGCATTCCTATGATCAAATCCCCAAATCCTATTGAAGTATTCCATCCAATTTTATCTGTGTAGTATTTCAACTACCTTAGGGTTGACATATATTTTAGAAGGATTTGTAAGTTCCATTCTATTAAATCTAGCTCCCAAATTGGTAGTTTATTATACTTGTGTACCATATGGTGTCTCCTTACTTGGGGTTTTCCTCACTATGTTTATTCTTCTGGCAATACAAGAAAAAAAACATGCTCTTTTTAGGATGGTTCCGCCTCTAATTTTAACTCATTCTTACTCATAAGAAAAAAAAAACACTACTCATATGTTATTCTGAATAACAAGCTTGTTAAATCATCCTTTTCTCTTTGTAAATGAAGAAAAATTGGGATAGGCACTTACCTCTTTCCTCAATTTGTGGTGTTGGAATTTCCTAGTCCTCTACTTCATTTTATAGTTCTCCTTATAGGTTCACCTTGTTCTACCGCATATATTGCTTCTTCATGCAATTTTTCCTTGCTTCCACTTGTGTCTTTTCCTAGTAAAACTAGACTTATATTGTCCTACTTAACCTCTACTTAGTATCTTCTTGATGATACTTCGACTCTTTTTCATGCTCATGAATCTCTTTACTCAGCCAAAGGTTTAGGTTTTTACACTTATCTTGAGGATTAAACCTTTGAATTTTATCACACATAGACTCCTGAATATCCTCTTCAACATGATCACATCCAAAGTTTATACTTTTATATTTAATACCAGGCTAGCACTTACCCTTTCCAAAATCACTTAGACTCTCCAATAATCTCAAACTATGTTTGTTTCAACTCGAGGTRGATTGARATATTAGATATCCTTCTTTTCCTACAAAAATSATTCCATTTCAATTTAAATGTGATATTATTTGATGGCCTTCTASTTTTTATAATTGCACTCTTGATTTTATGTGACCTCCCCACCTYTTACTATACTAGTTGAAATCATTGTGTTAACGCCATATCACAATTTCAACACCAATTTACTTATGTCCCTTGAGCTTATCTTTCAACAACCATGTTGATAATTTTTTAGKGTAGTGACAGAAGGATATAGTGAGRTTAAGGGGATGYGGAGGTTGGAGGTATTGTGACATGCATGTCTACCTAAATCATAAATGGATAAACTTGAGTATAAGTGATGTACCTTTGATGTKTACTAAAATTTTGATTTTAAATGATTTTAAATGATTGTAAAGTATTTTTCATGTTTCTTTGATGATTGTAATGAGGCTTGGTGATTCATGCATAATATTAWTCTAAGTTTGAATGYATTCTGCAGGAGGTTCATATGCTTGATTTTGAWGCAGAAGCTGAATAAATCCTTTCYTGTAGCATTCTATATCTTGTGTGCATGTAAAAATMATCTTATGTAGTATCATTTACCTCCTATAGATACATGTAGCTTGCACTTKTATAGTTGRCATATCCTATAGATGCATGTAGASTGRTAGTTCCAYAATGTTCTTCTCCTATAGATACCTATAGAGTGACAATTKTGTAGTGTTCTTCTCYTATAGATACCTAAAGATTCACACTTCTATAGTMTCTATCTCCTATAAAATGATGTAGCTTGACTCTTYTGTAGATTATATTGATAAAKATTTGATTGCATCRATATATTTGTGAAACTCCATGGTGTATTTTCATATYGATTTCATTTCAAAATCCATTGGTTCAATTGCATGTTACTGTACTTTTCACTTTGGGTCACCCAATCCTTGTTCTTTGTACCAATACTTAGTCAAGGGTTCCCTAAAAACATGGTTGTATGCATTTGTATGAATGGATACAAGAGGATATAGRATTYGACCTTCTACTTTTCCATTGGCCTTGGAGATTTTCGAGTATTGATTTGATCTACTTGTCCTTGGAGTATTAGTGATCCTTTGTTCTTCAAAATGAGTAACATTMTTTGCAGGAGGATAAGTATTTGTATGAGATTGCTTACTCTAGCCTTCAATAATTTGAAAATTTCATTATACAACATTGTGTATATTGTTGTTAAGTTATATGCTAAAAACAAAGTARGGTTCTYGATTCCAATGYWGTTGCTTACTRATTTTTTYGAATTGGAATGTGACATTCCTTAGTCAACCATGTATGAAGACATGATTACTTCTTAAAGTCTATGTAAAACCTTATGATTAGATATTGATGAGGATTTTCCTAGTATAYGACTAAATCGCATACCTARTCTCCTTTAGATTTCCGAGTTSRTATATATATAARCTCTTCATTACATTGTACCTTATACATTGAAGTGTTGTATTACATYGAAGCTCTCATTTTACTTCATGTATGCAAGTGATTATATGGAGTCCTTGATTTTGATAGMAATGAAACTCTTTCTATGGTGAAACATGTATCCTCTTAGGAACTATATATATGCATAATTTCTTTGATATAGAGATTGAGAATATTTTTCCATGTATATTATTGTATAGTGGCATGTACTTATATTGGGTTCATTGGAACTTTTGTTTAGAATCTCTAATTTCAATATGTTTCATATTTCTTTTTGAACTATAAGTTGGTGAACTTTAGTGTATGTTGATTGAGTTTTTGTCTCATTTGATTTATGTTTCCTTGTGGCAATGCGTGACCATAGCAGGTCACAAACCTTTAATGCATTCTTCTTCTTCTTTCCTACATACCTTCGAATACGTTGACATGATCACTACATGATGATGATATGCTTGCAGTAGTGTAACCTATTCGTTATATCATATAAATATTTTGAAGAGTTTTTTTTCAATGTAGAACTTCAATACTTCTTTCTTTCGTAGATTTGAATTGAAATACTTGAAAATGCTATGTTTTCTTGTAGCAATGTCGAGGTGGAATGTGAATATGAACTTGATATTCATGGACTCTTTTCCATGTAGATTAAAAATGTATTTAGTAACTTTGAAGGCCTTTCAATAACCATTGTTTTCAATACTTAAAGTGTCTAATTATAGAATCTCCGTAAGATTATTTTGGAGAGTTCAAAATTGCAGAAATCATGGGAGATAGAATTTTTATCTGTGATTCACATTACTTGATCACTTGCTTCAAGGATACACTCAAGAAAATCTAATCAACCTACAAGTACTAAGAATCGTGAAAGAATATACCTATCCATATTATGTGTTCTTTGAGATTGTAATGCACTTGTCTTTTGAGTATGGTTATTTCTTTGAATATCTCCTTGACTTTGCGGTAGGTGTCCTTGCATCAAAATATTTGAATTGAACTAAGCCTATAAGCATGAAGGATTAGTAACATAAAGAGAGATAATTTTTCTTTGTCTTTATGTGTATGTTTTTCTCTTCTTTTTTTTTCTCTATCTCATGGTGCATGGGAGAGGTTTTCACCATAGGAATTTTTTCTCTTCTTTTTGGAGATGATCAATTTGTTTTGAGAGCACAATGTCATCACATTCAAACAAGGATGTTTCATTGCACACTATGAGAAATTCAAAGTGAAAAGGAATTCATTAGTTTTTCACTTTGTTTGAAAGAGGTAAACTATCATACAATGCACAACACCCATAACTCACATCCCTAAAAATATGACTCGTCTTCTATCCTATAGTAACCCAACAAATAATTGAAAATTTGTTTTGGGATACATGTTACAACATATTTTGCCACTCCATATACATAGATGCACTTATTGGCCCTAATCACAAATCCACCTTCAATTGAAAACCAAAATTCATCCTCAGACTCTTTTAAAAAATCTCTTTGGCTAGTCATATGCTACTCTTGGTTTCTTTTTCTTTTTTTTCAATCTTTCGATTGCTTTCAAACTGATATCATTTACTTCTAGGCCATACGTCATATTTTTTCCAAGACTTTATTGGAGATTTGAGTTGCATACACACCTTCTCCCAAATAAACTAGTGTATATACACTTTTTTATAAAGGTACAATCGTGTGCATATATAGGTTGTTGAGGCAACAAATGTGCATGACCCATGGGAAATAGTTTTTCTTTGTTTTCTAGTATTTTTGAGCCTTGAATCTGTTTTTGGGGATTCTTTGTGACTCTATGGGTTGTCTTTGGCCTGATAAGATGTAACGGCCCCGCCGTTACGACAACAAAAGTGACATATGATAGGTAATTTTTTTTTTTAGCGTTAGGAGTTATCCATTACAATTAATAACAAAATCATTGATGCATCATCCAATATATTAGAGAAACAATATTAACACATTATCAATCATTCACGACATAAATCCAACACATCATTTCCATGAATAACAATACACATATCGACGCATTAACACAAATAAATAGCGGCCCATAATCATTGCATTCATACAAATAAATAAGGACGCATAAACAATACGAATCACAAATCACTCAACTCCTCTCATCAAGATAATAATCAGATAACACCATGATAACATGATATACCATAACACTAACTTAAGGATCATAAATATAATAATAATAATGACACAAGATACTACCCACCCAACCTACCTTGCAAGGTTAGGACCTCCAGGACACATAAGCAACACTCAAGCCCAGGTTCCAATTGATTTTAACCATTTAAGGTCTCAAGGATGGTGAATGTTATAAGGAACAAGGAGGTGTCTACATCCCATTAACAACAAGTCCAATTATCATCTATATCAATCCCTCAATCCTATTTACCAATCATCATAGCGCAATGGTAATCCTTATCGCCATCAATCATACATCCATATTAAATATTCGTTGCGCGCGAGAGTAGCAATTCTAGAACAATCACATGTCAACTTAAGTAAAGGCGCAAGAGAAACTAGCCACTAAATCCATCATAAATAAAATATTTCAATATGCAAGATTAATTAACGTTAAAATCAATTTGCAAGAGAAAAATGAAGAAGCAATCGCACACCCACTTAAATTAAGTCTCACATGTAATTCTATTATTATATCACAACAAATCAACGACACGAGGTAAATACTCATTAAATTGTTGTGGTGCCTAAGTAACTACAAAAATCCTTCAATACATCATCTTTTATGCATGAGAGAAATTTATTATCTAGAACAACATTCCTTTCATCACATTCCATTTGCGCAAAATTCTAAGGTCCGTGCAATAAATCTAACTTATAATTAATCTCCTCATCAATATGTATTTCTCAAGAAAATATAAACTATAAAATCAACATACATCATATTAAGTTTAGGCGCAATATTATCATCCATTTAACTCAGTGCGAAAGGATATCTCCTCCTTTCAACAATTATGTGTCAACTCAATTAATGGTGGAAGAGTAAACTACATACATGACTATCCACACCTAGCTATATATATCATGGCATGGGTAAAATTATGACTAAGTATTTTATCCATCCACAGTATTCTTAAGGCGCAGCGAGACAACAATTTACAATACCAGTAAAAGAAGAGCATATAACATTTAAGGACTCTGAATATAGCATCAAGGAATATAGCATTAAAGAATATATTATAGCATTAGAGACTCTGAACATAGCATCAATGAATATAGCATAAAGGAGAGCATATAGCATTAAAGACTCTTAATATAGCATCAATGAATTTAGCATAAAAAAAGATGATAGCATTAAAGAACTCTGAATGTAAATGTTAAATCAAAATTTACTCCATAATCATAATTCATGTAATTGAACCTATTTATTAAGTAACTGGAACTGCGCCGAGCTGGAGGACTCCCTCCCATGCAGAGATAAAAAGGGGATACACAGAGGTATTAGTCCGAATTTTTTGGGTGAAGAGCGAGAAAAACGCAGGGAAATAAAGGTGAAGACATGTTCTAGCCTCCCCCACAGGTTGAGCATGATTTTCTCAATAAAAATGTAGAGAAATAAAGGTGAATACATGTGCTATCCTCCCCCATAGGCTAAGCACAATTTTCTCAATAAAAATGCAGAGAAATAAAGGTGAAGACATGTGCTAGCCTTCCCCACAGGATGAGCACTATTTACTCAATAAAAACACAAAGAAATAAAGGTGAAGACATATGTTGTCCTCCCCCACGGGCTAAGCACGATTTACTCAATAAAAATGCAGAGAAGTAAAGGTGAAGACATGTGCTAGCCTCCCCCACAGGCTTATCACGATTTACTCAATAAAAACACATAGAAATAAAGGTGAAGGCATGTGTTAGTAGGCCGTGGCAGGGCTGCTACCACACCTCTCCCTCAATATATCTAGTTTTTGTGCATGGACCCTTTACTCCTAATGTGATTCTGATTAGAAATCAATCATCACCCTGCATCCATCAACGAAACACATGAACAATCCATAACAACATCATAATATACCTACTCATATGTCACATATGCAAAAACATAAATACCCAAACCATATATAGTCCACTCCCTGACTCGATCCAAAGTCCAAGGAATTCCATTGATTCCATTGGCATCCAAAATATGTCAAGTGTCCTGCACACTCAGGAGAAACCCATCAATAGCACCTGTCTATACATAGATAATCAAATAACATAACATCATAATCCATAAGCATCATCATCAGAATCCACAACCGAAGTAGACAATCATATAATGAACCAGATCACTTGCACGCAAGTGTCCTCAAAGAACAAGTAAAATCATGTGTGCGCAAGAGCAGGATGTTACATACACCCTCTCTTTGTTTAAACTTTGTCCTGAAGTTTCACAATATATAAGTGAAAACATAAAGTATCTGACAAGATCTAAATGCCATTTTTTTTGGGGGGGGGATTAACTACGTAGAGTAAGTCATTAATCTATGACCCATATCCATGAGTACTAGTCACAACTAATATGTTGCACTACGGAAGCCCCTCTAAGATCTAAATGTCTATCTATCAAACAAAAATGGAAACTGTTGGTACATATGATATGTGTCCTCCTGGGTGTTAGAGATCAAAATGCAGTGGTATTTTTTAGAGTATTTCCACCACTCTCTACTTGATTTATCATTTTCTTTAGTCTTTTGGCCAATATCTTAAACTCCAAATTCTTCATGAAGCTCTTGTTGATCACTTTCACCCAGAAATCCTTTGGCTTTGTCCTCTTGATCTACAAATTAATGGTTAGAAATCCATATTGAACTCTGCCAAATCTTTATAACAAGTTTGTTATAAAGACACTTTTTAACCAAATGTTTATATATATATATAAGGTTTTTCTAAACTATTTATATTTATGAATTATGTTATATATATATGTGGCCTATCAAATATGTGATGTGTGCACTTAAGTGTCTTACTATCAAATTATCATAAACCATGTTACATATGCCCAAAAACCAAATCTATTGTAGTGTTCTAAGTCTAAGAGTTGAGCCACGAGTTAAAATTACATTGCCTAATTCCTATGTTAGCCACACATTCAACTCAAGACGAGTCCACATGCTAAAGCACAAAGCCATGTCATGAATGTAGCCATGATATATATGATGATGTTCCCAATTTCTTGCATGTTCCATCATTTTTAGGCATGGAGGTGCAGAGGGGGTGCGTTGCGGAATCTGCAGAAGAGATAACAATGGGTGCTACCAACTCTCTTGGGTAGTGTAAATCTCATAGTGCACTACCAACTCTCCTGAGTGTTGTGGATTTCACAATGCGCTACCTAAATTCTCTATTGAATTTATGGCAGAGACGAAGTTTGCGTAGAGATACACTAGAATGGTGCTACATATTTTGCTACTTGTCTAGTTTTGAGGTTGTGCTACATAATTACAGGAAATTGGCTTAAGGCATTACAAGGTGTGCTACTTAGAGTGATACCCAAAGGCGCTACCAGTTGGCTCCTAGAATCAAGGAGTTCAAATTCATTACTTTTTTAGGTGGTTGATGATGTGGAAAATGTCTAAGATAGTAGTTGACAACATGATAACAACTTACAATCTATACAGGAAACTTGGCATGCAAGAGGAGGTGCATCAATGAATATCAAGGGAGGAAGTGTCATTTAAATATTGTTGGATCGGTTACCAACACATTTCCTTTTTTATAGCATTTTTTTTATAACTGCTAGCACAGGTGTTCAATTGATAATTGTTGTTGGAGAATCTGATGTGCAGAAGGCCAGCTCGCACCTCTAGCTGTTGCCTTTCCTTTTTATTATAAATCCATGTTCCCAATGAAGAAAAAGGGCTTGAATGGCTGAGTTGAGGCTCCTGAGTTGTAATATTTTGACTGAGTGGTCTGTGCTCTGGTTATGTATTGGACTTGAAATTTTTTTATTAATGGAAGTTAGCTTCTCTTCATTTTCTTATTTCTTCTTACTTTGAATGCTCATTAATGGAGGATCCTTATGAGATGTTATAGCTGTATTATAATGGATG
Source organism: Picea engelmannii (assembly GCA_009831015.1). Lineage (NCBI taxonomy): Eukaryota > Viridiplantae > Streptophyta > Pinopsida > Pinales > Pinaceae > Picea > Picea engelmannii. The sequence goes on from ML777351.1 coordinate 122,993, forward strand.
TTTGATTATTATGCTACTATAAATGTTTTTAGGGTCTTAAAGTTTAGTTTCAAGAGGATCTTGTGACTGATCTTTTCTTCGCCTAGATGCTAGAAGGCATGATGCTTATAATAGATGTTGGCACAGGGGAAGACCCAGGGTTCAATGCTACAACAACACACCAACAAAACCCTAACAAATGGCCCTTTCGGCAACAACTGCGAAGCAAATGAAGTCTCACCCGAGGTAGAGGAAGGGGTGGTTATAGGACTCCAGTGTCTACAATCTTAGCTGGGACACAGATCTGTGATTACAATACTTAATAAAGCACTTAGCACCGTCAATTCATCAATATTTAACCAATAACTACTCTGCAGAGGAAACAAAGCATCACAACATTCACCCAGATCTAATGTATCTAAGCACTTAGCATAAGAAATAGATTAGATCTAGCATATTCAAGCACTAAGCAAGTTCACATAGGTCAGATCTAGCATCCATGGTCATTATAAGCACAAAGCATAAATAGATCTATATATCTATATCAAATAACTTAGCAAGTAAATACACAGACACATCAGAACATCATACAGAGCAGAATAACACATTATTTACGTGGTTCACCCCCACCCTGGGGCTACGTCCACCAACTCTTCTTCTTTATTATCTTCTTCAATCGGTTACATGCACAGATCCTCAAAAACCCTACTTCGAAGAGGACAGGAGATCTGCACACCTCACTAGATCCTCCTTCCTTGCGTTATAGCACAAAGCCTTCCACAATCTATTACAACTACTTTCACTTAGCTCTGCAAGATTTACACAGAATGCACAAGGTCGTGTTGATCACACAGATCCAACTATTATCACTTAGCTTCTTGGCCCCTAGTTCACACCTTTTACATCGCCTAGCTACTTATTTATACATTACAATATAGGCCTAAGCATGGTTAAATCCATAGGCCGACATTCCATACCCGTTACATTATCCAAAAACCCAAAAAGGGGCCTAGATCCCACGATCTATGCTTCATTTTGCGCTCCACCTTGGAGAGTCTGTCGAAGTCCCCAAAAATTGGTCAAACATGACCAAGATCTCTCAAAACTTGGTCAAGGGCCAACAACAAACTTGTTCATTCTTCTCACCAAGTCTTCCCTCTACTCATATTTATCCTTAAACCACTGATTGAAGCTAATCGAGACCTCATTTGCTTGTGCATGCTAGCCCAGATTTCTGAGTTAAAACCTTATTATTTTGAGTCTTGTCCATTTGACCTTTTAAAAACTCATTTACATTTACAAATATTTTGATTTTACGAAGCTCACCTGATTACAGTCTAGGGTGACTTTTGGAGTGATAACATAAATGGCGTCGTTGTCGGGGACGAATTTGAGCATATTGAAGAGTTCCCTAGGAAGAACGACATAGATCTATCTCTTGATGGTAGACAAGAGAGGGATACATAAAATCGACTGTAATCATCTACCTGGCGACTCCACAATCAAAGACTCCACTGGGGACGATCCTGTTGATAGAAAGATGACCAAGTATTAGTTTATTAGTCTTCTACATGAACTTTTGTTCTTCTTTATTAGATCTTTCATGCTTTTCCATTCACATGTCAAGAGGATTATTTTCTATTTTGTTTATTCCTATGATCATCAACCTACCTTCATATATACAACCTTAGAAGAGGAAATCTTACATCCTTATGTTTTTGATGTTGATCCTATCCTCATTACAACCCGTTCCTAAAGATGAGTTTTGCATTCCAATTCCTCTTGACTCAGAGTATTCTTGTAACCTTGAGGAAATTAAGATTGATTCTAAACCTACTCAGACTTCAACACCTTTGGACATTAATGATGAACCTTGTCATCAACATATTAACCTTCATGATCAGCCCACTGCCTTTCAAATTAAAATCAGGACGAAGATGTTCAAGTCTTTAAGGCTTCCCTATCTCCTTCATCCTTACCCTCTTGACTGCTTTGAATATCTTCCCCGGTTTTCTGGAGAGAATCAAATTTCAGCTGAGAGGCACTTGGAATCCTTTGAGGATTTTATTGATTGGTTTGAGATTGTTCATAAAGATGTGATCATGAGATTGTTCTCTAAATCTTTGATCAGAGATGTTGTTGGATGGTTTAAGGGTCTGAGATATGATTCTATTGGATCTTGGGTTGACTTCGCTAATGGTTTTTTGAAGTATTGGGGTGAGAACAAATCATTAGATTCATACCTTGCTAATTTTTGTTCTTTGAAGAGAGAGCAGGATGAAGCTTTGTCTATTTTTAACAGAAGATTTTATGGCATTTATCATGATATTCCTTTGGAGATCCGGCCCACAGAGACTACTTCCATGATACACTATGTTATGGGTTTGCATTCAGAACTTTCCCTTCTCCTGTTAGAAAGGAAGTCTTCATACTTAAGGATCTTGTTTGAATATGCTCAAGGAGTGTAGGAGAACATTTGTACTTCTAGGAGGATCCGAGAATAGAACGACTTTGAAAATCTGCATGCACATGAGCAAATAGGATGTCAGTATGTTTCAGAAATTGAGTAGGAAGGTAATGAATGTGAACCAGTTTTGGAACATCATCAAGCATGTGAGTTCATTTCATATTTAAATCTGAATTCTTCAACATTTGCAAAGTATTCTAATGATAGGTATGAGTATGAATTTTACGATCAATTTGCAAATAAGGTTGAGCCTATGGTAACCGTTGATTGTATAGGAAAGTAAATGTTCCTAGCTGATCATAATCCTTGTCATTTAAACACTGCTCTATCATCATCTTATGATCATGATTCTGAAAAGAGGCAGATTTCCATTTTTGAGAATCACAAGTTGCTCTCAAGAGAACAAGAAATTCATCAGTCTTCCAGCATAGAAGCTGCCATGGTTGAGTAGGTGTTTTCCTGTGATCAACATGTTTATGATATCAGTTTCGAAGACCCAGTGGAAACCTTCATGGAATCATACATTTCATAGAGCTTAAAATTTTTAGATTTCCTTAGCTCCCAAATGTTTCCTAGTGGGTATGGTTTCCTGAATGAGTTTTTATCACTGTTATTACATTTGAGACATCATTTATTGATAGGTGGTATGGATGATATTATTTTAGTATTGAAATTGCTTGGATGGTTGTTATGGAAATCGGCCTTTACCTAACCAATTGCAGATCTGGTTAGAGTAGAGTAGCGTAGGAAATAAGCTCACTGCCCGAGTATTTATTTTTTCTATAGTTTGCAAAAATAACAGTCAGATTGTTTGAATAAAGGCAGGCATTGAGAATTTTTTAGAGAAAGGTTGACTGTTGACTCCATAGCCCAATGGACAAGGCGACTAGAACTACTAGGTTCTTGGAGCCTCGTAGGGAGGTCTCCATCCCAGTTGGAGCTAGATGTTAGCGATCAAAATGCAATGGTATTTTTAAGAGTATTTCCACCACTCTCTACTTGATTTAACGTTTTCTTCAGTCTTTTGGCCAATATCTTAAACTCCGGATTCTTCATCAAGCTCATGTTGATCACTTTCACCCAGAAATCCTTTGGCTTTGTCCTCTTGATATGCAAATAAATGGTTAGAAATCCTTATTGAACTCTGCCAAATCTTTATAACAAGTTTGTTATAAAGACACTTTTTAACCAAATGTTTATATATATATATGTGTGTGTGTGTGTGTGTGTGTGGCCTATCAAATATGTGATGTCTGCACTTAAGTGTCTTACTATCAAATTATCATAAACCATGTTACATATGCCCAGAAACCAAATCTATTGCAGTGTTCTAAGTCTAAGAGTTAAGCCACGAGTTAAAATTACATTTCCTAATTCCTATGTTAGCCACGCATTCAACTCAAGACAAGTCCACATTCCAAAGCAAAAATCCATGTCACGAATGTAGCCATGATATATATGATGATGTTCCCAATTTCTTGCATGTTCCATCATTTTTAGCCATGGAGGTGCAGAGGGGTTGCACTGAGGAATCTGCAGAAGAGATAAAAATGGGCGCTACCAACTCTCTTGGGCGCTATAAATCTCACAGTGCACTACCAACTCTCCTGGGCACTATGGATTCCACAACACACTACCTAAATTCATTACCGAATTTCTGGTAGAGATGAATTTTGCACAGAGCTACACCAGAATGGCGCTACCTATTTTGCTACTTGTCTAGTTTTGAGGTTGTGCTACAGAATTACAGGAAATTGGATGAAGGAATTACAAGGTGTGCTACTCATAGTGATACCCAAAGGCACTACCAGCTGGCACCTGGAATCAAGGATTTCAAATTCATTACTTTTTTAGGTGGATGATGATGTGGAAAATGGCTGAGATAGTAGCTGACATCATGATACCAACTTACAATCTCTACAGGACACTTGGCATGAAAGAGGAGGTGCATCAATGAAGATCAAGGGAGGAAGTGTCATTTAAATATTTTTGGATCGGTTACCAACACGTTTCCTTTTTTATAGTATTTTCTTTATAAGTGTTAGCACATGTGTTCAATTGATAATTGTTGTTGGAGAATCCGATGTGAGGAAGGCCAACTCGCACCTCCAACTGTTGCCTTTCCTTTTTATTATAAATCGATGTTCCAAATGAAGGAAAAGGGTTCGAATGGTTGATCTGAGGCTCCTGAGTTGTCATATTTTGACTGAGTGGTCTGTGCTCTGGTTATGTATTGGACTTGAGACTTTTTTATTAATGGAAGTTAGCATCTCTTCATTTTCTTATTTCTTCTTTCTCTGAATTCTCATTAATGGAGGATCCTTGTGAGATGTTATAGCTATATTATAATGGATGTTTGATTATGATGCTACTATAAATGTTTTTAGGGTCTTAAAGTTTAGTTTCAAGAGGATCTTGTGACTGATCTTTTCTTCACCTAGATGCTAGAAGGCCTGATGCTTATAGCAGACTTGTTCATTCTTCTCACCAAGTCTTCCCTCTACTCATTATTATCCTTAAACAACTTATTGAAGATAATCAAGACCTCATTTTCTTGTGCATGCTAGCCCAGATTTCTGAGTTAAAACCTTGTTATTTTGAGTCTTGTCCATTTAACCTTTTAAAAACTGATGTACATTTACAAATATTTTGATGTTACCAAGCTCACCTGATTACAATCTAGGGTGACTTTTGGAGTGATAACACTAGGTAGCCGAGCATGGACTATAATTGTTCCACTGGACCTTGACCTGATCGACTGTTTGATGTCATAGCTGTCGAATGTGATGGTCCAAAATGCGGATTGGCTTTGTCGTGAGCGTACCCTTGTTCGATACCTGCAAAGAACTCAAAATAGATACATTTGTAGGATCTCTAACATAATGTCTCAAAACAGATACACGAAAAACATCATGCATATGCCTCAAAGAATCAGGCAAGGCTAGTCGATAGGCCACAGGCCCCTTCTTTTCCACAACCTCGAAAGGTCCCATGAACCTAGGATAGAGTTTAGCACCCTTTACAAACTTGATAGAACTCTTGTGCAGTTTCACTCGCAAGAAGACTCGATCACAAACTTCATAACTACGGTTAATGCGATGCACATTGACATAGTTTTTCTATCGATCCTATGCTTCCTTAATCCTTTGTATTATCATTTTCATTTGTTCTTCCATTTCTTGGATCTCTTATGGTCCTACCAAGACCCTATCCTCAAGTTGATCCCAACTCAAATGCGTCCGACACGGTCTCCCGTAAAGAAACACAAATGGCTCCATCTTAATGGTGCTTTGATAGCTGTTGTTGTATGCAAAATCTACCAATTGCAAGAACTCCTCCATTTGCTTTTGTTGGTCCATCACGTACATACACAACATGGCTTCCAATATTTGGTTCATTCTTTTTGTCTGCCCGTTTTTCTCCGAGTGATATGCGGTACTAAAGTTAAGTTGGGTTCCCAAGGCCTCTTGGAAACTAGTCCAAAATTGTCTTGTAAACACAGATCCTTGATTAGATATGATCCTCTTAGGCACACCATGCAATCTCACTATCTCATTGATAAAAACTCTAGCTATGTCTAGCACTTGATACATAGTACACATAGGGATAAAATGTGCACCCTTCGTTAGGGTGTCAACTACCATGAAAATTGAGTCATGCTTCCTCACCATCAGTGACAATCTAACAATGAAGTCCATATAAATGACCTCCCGAATGGATTTAGTAATCCTGTCAGATGTCTATGTTAAGAATTCACTTGCTGACATTCTAGACATCTTGCCACGTAGTTGAATATGTCTGCTTTCATTCCTTTCCAGAAGAATAAGGGTTTAAGGTCTGCCCTCATCTTCCTGACTCTTGGGTGAGCCATGTACACTGCTCTATGAGCTTCGTTTAAGATCAAACTTCTCAACTCGTCATTGGGAGGTATGTAAATATGGTTATTATATCTCATTAATATGTCGTTGTCTAGAGTAAATCCTTCAAATTTAGGTACCAACATGGTGTCTTGTTCGATAAATTCCTTAACCTCCTTATACTAGTCATTGTCGTGATGTCTAGTTAGAATATTTTCATGAAGATTCGTACGAATAGGTATCATTGACAATATGCATGGTCTCTGAATCAACGCATCTACCACTTTGTTCACTGTTCCTTTTATGTAGGTAATCTGAAAATCATACTCGCTAAGAAGTTCCGACCAACACCTTTGTCACGCATTTAAGTCACTTTGTGTAAAAATATGTTGTAAACCACAGTGGTTTGTTTTTAGTTCAAATTTTCGTCCAATCAGGTAGTGTATCCACACTCTTAGGGCATACACAATGGCCAATAAATCCAAATCATGCGTCGCGTAGTTCTCCTCATGCTTTCTTAACTTCCTTGAGATGTAAGAAATCACTTGACCATCTTGCATCAAGACTTTGCCTAAGCCTTCCTTGGATCCATCTGTGCATACCAAGAAGTCCTCATCTATGTCAGGGACTTTTAGTATCAGTTTTGTCATCAAAAAATCCTTGAGCCTTCGAAATGCTTCCGTGCATTTCTCAGTCCATACAAACTTCTTGTTCTTCTTGTGCAATTCCGTAATCGGATTTTCTATGTTCAAAAAACCTTCAACGAATCATCGATAATACCCCGCTAAACCCATGAAGCTGCGTACTTCAGGTATGTTCTTCAGTGCAGGCCATTCCATAGTATCCTCCACCTTAGCTAGATCCACAACGATACCTTCACCAGAGATAACATGCCCTAAATAATGAATCCTCGATTGATAAAAAGAGCATTTCGATAGTTTTCCATATAATGTGTTCTCTCGTAAACACTGTATTACCAAGCAAGAATGTTTTTCATGTTCTTCCATCATATGAGAATATATCAAAATACCGTCAATGAATACTTGAACAAACTTGTCCAAGTATTCATGGAACACCCCATTCATCAAGCTCAAGAATGCCCCTGGGATGTTTGTCAGTCCAAATGGTAATATGGTAAACTTGTAATGTCTAAACCTCCTCTTGAATGCGGTCTTAGGAATGTCTTACTCTTTTATCCATAACTGGTGATACCCTTATCTCAAGTCGATCTTAAAAAAAACTGTCTCGCCCTTCATTTGATAAAAAACATCGTCTATTTTTGGCAACAAATATCAGTTCTTGAATGTTTCCTTGTTCAATTGATGGTATTCAATGCAGAGTCTCCACAACCCATCCTTCTTCCATATGAAAATAACAGGTGCACCCCAAGGCGACACACTTGGACGTATAATCCCTAGGTGCAACAACTCTTTCAATTGCATTTTCAACTCCTATAACTCAGGGGTCGACATCTGATAAGGATTTCTTGCTATTGGTTCAGTTCCAGGTTTTCTATTCCTTCTGTCATGCCCCTTTCATTCAACACAAGGATTGCATTAAGATTGCATCCCTTGCACATGCTCTTTCATAGTTGTAGAGAAGAGATGAACCTTAAGGAAACTATTTGGTTCCTTCCTATAATCACTTGTCTTTGTCCCTCGTCATCGGTCAAAATCAATCGTTTTGTCTTACAGTTGAGTATCACATCATGCAATTCCAACCAGTCCATACTGATCATGATGTCATAAGATCCTAAGATCATGACGTACAAGTTGGCCTTCATGACGAATTCTCCCAAGTTAAGGCTACAGTTCATAACCTTTCCTCCAACCTTCTTATTGGCTCCCGAAGCCATTTCCATGTAGATAAACTCATCATGTTCAACTACCTTTACCTTAATTCATTTTAGCGCTGCACCAGAAATAAAATCTCTCTGTAGCACCTGGATCTATCAAAAGACTAAAGGTTTCATTAGCGATGGTACCTGACATATCGAGCATAGTAGACGTGTGCTCAGCTTGGTTTTTATTCATCACTACATGAATTTGGTGGGCCTTGCCTAAATCTCCTACTGTAGTGTGTCCGGCTAACCCAGCTGCTTTGGCCCTCTCAAATGGGTAGTCACACTGGTAATGTGGATCTCCACATGTCCAACATCTAGTCTTCGGTCCAATGCTCTTGGTCCAAGAAGTAGAAGTTGATGGCCCACTAGCCTGGAACCCTAGTCCGTTCTGTTGAACAGGCCTGAACTGTTGCTGCTGCGGTTGACACTACTATTGGTGTTGTGGTCTTCTATAGGGAGTCCATTGTTGAGGTGTCGGTTGTTGTGTTGCTATGAATGTGGATCCTCTCATAGTGCCTCGATACCCTGATGGATGTCTAGCTAGTGTCTGATGTTGCTGTGCACTAGATGTCGCATGTCCTATCAGTCTTACAGGAGTCCTTCTCTAACCCTTGCTAATCATCTCTTCCTCAATTATGAGGGCCTTTTGGACAACATCGTGCAACATCTGAGGAATTGATATCCACACTTTCGCATGAATGCTGATGTTAAGTCCAAACATGAACTTGTTGACCTTAATCTTCTTGGTGTTCAGATGTGGAGCATACCTAAGCAGCTCCATGAAATGAGCCTCGTACTCGGGCACCATACGACCACCTTATCGTAAGGCGTTGAACTCATTGAGTTGACACTCAATGAATTCCTCAGACATATACCTCTCCCAGAACCGCTCCTTGAACAGTTCCCATGACACATCTTCGACGACCATGTTTAGTTGTGGTAGGAGCATCTTCCACCATAGAAGAGTGTTCCCCTTCTACTAAAATACCACCATGCAAAATTTCATGTTGCAGGTATAGTCACAAAGTGAAAATCACATCGCCATGTTCTCCAACCATGGCTCGGCAGCTGCACCATCTGTGGAACCCAAGAAATCGGGAAACTTGACCTTCTCTATTTCTTAGTGAATGCTACCAGTACTAGCTGGGGCACGCGATGGACCCTTAGGGGTTACCGGTGCCCTGACCTCATCTCTATCCAGATGGCTAATCAAGGCCTCTGACATCCTCTGAAAGGACCTCATCAACCCAACCACATCCCCCACAACAATATGTTCCTATCCAATGAATTGTTCTTCTCCTTGGGGGTTAGACCCCTCTGGCATGGATGCTAGTGGAGGTGTCACACCTCCTCCTCTAGCACTGCGTTGTCTGCCTTTGCAACGCCCTCTAACCATGATTACATGCATGAATAGAATTTAAATTAATTACCGATAAATTATTAATCAAGGGTTTATACAATGGAAGGCATAATGATCCCAAGTCGTGGGGTTGAACCCACTTTGATACCATATGTAACAACCCCTCCGTTACGACAACAAAAGCAACATACGACAGGTAAAATTTTTTTGTGTGTGTTAGGAATTATCCATTAGAATTAATAAAAACATCATTGGCACACTATCCAATATATTAGAGAAACGATATTAACACATTATCAATCATTCATCACATAAACCTGACACATCATTACCATGAATAATGATACACATATTGACACATTAACACAAATAAATAGCAGTCCATAATCATTTCATTCATACAAATAAATAAGGACACATAAATAGTATGAATCACAAAACGCTCAACTCCTCTCATCAGGATAATCATCAAATAACACCATTATAACATTAGATAACATAACTCTAACTTAAGGATCATAAAGATAATCATAGGATACTACCTGCCCAACCTACCCTGCAACGTTAGGACCTCCAGGACACATAAGCAACGCTCAAGCCCAGGTTCCAATTGATTTTAACAATTTAAGGTCTCAAGGCAGGCGATTGTTCTGAGGAACAAGGAGGTGTCTACATCCCACTAACAACAAGTCCAATCATCATCTAGATCAATCCCTCAATCCTATTCATCAATCATCATAGCACAACAATAATCCGTATCGCCATCAATCATACATCCATATTAAGTATTTGTTGCACACAAGAGTAACAATTCTAGAATAGTCACAAGTTGACTTAAGTAAAGGCACAAGAGAAACTAGCCACTAAATCAATCATAAATCAAATAATTCAAGACGTAAGATTAATTGATGTTAAAATCAAGGTGCAAGAGAAAAATGAAGAAGCAATCCCATGCCCACTTAAATTAAGTCGCACATGTAATTCTATTATTATATCACAACAAATCAATGACGTGAGGTAAATATTCATTAAATTTTTGTGGTGCGCAAGTAACTACAAAAATCCTTCAATACATCATCTTTTATGCCTACAACAAATTCATTATCTAGAACAACATTCATTTCATCACATTCCATTTGCACAAAATTCTAAGGTCCACAAAATCATTTACTTACACTATAATTTACACGCGTGATAAATCTAACTTCTAATTAATCTCATCATCAATATGTATTGTGAAAGGAAATCTAAACCATAAATTCAACATACATCATATTAAGTTTAGGCGCAATAGTATCATCCCTTTAACTAAGTGTGCAAGGAGATCTACTCCTTTCAACAATTATGTGTCAACTCAATTAATGTCGGAAGAGTAAACTACACACATGACTATCCACACCTAGCTATATATATCATGGTGCGAGTAAACTTATGACTAAATATTTTATCCATCCACAATATTCTTAAGGCGTAGCAAGACAACAATTTACAATACCATTAAAATAAGAGCATATAACATTTAAGGACTCTGAATATAGCATCAAAGAAGATTTGATAGCATTAGAGACTCTAAACATAACATCAATTAATATAGCATAAAGGAGAGCATATAGCATTAAATACTCTGAATATAGCATCAATGAATTTAACATAAAGGAGAGAATATAGCATTAAAGACTCTGAATATAGCATCAATAAATTTAGCATAAAAAGAGTTGATAACATTAAAGAACTATGAATGTAAATGTTAAATCGAAATTTACTCCATAATCATAATTCATGTAATTCAACCTTTTTATTAATTAATTGTAACTGCATCGAGCTGGAGGACTCCCTCCGATGTAGAGATAAAAAAGGGATACACAGAGGTATCTGTCTGAATTTGTTGGGTGAAGAGGGAGAAAAAAGTAGGGAAATAAAGGTGAAGACATGTGCTAGCCTCCCCCACAGGATGAGCACGATTTTCTCCATAAAAACGCAGAGAAATAAAGGTGAAGACATGTCCTATCCTCCCCCACAGGATGAGCACAATTTTCTCAATAAAAACATAGATAAATAAAGGTGAATACATGTGCTATCCTCCCCCATAGGATGAGCACGATTTACTCAATAAAAACACGGAGAAATAAAGGTGAAGACATGTGCTAGCCTCCCCCTCAAGATAAGCACAATTTACTCAATAAAAACGCAGAGAAATAAAGCTTAAGACATCTGCTAGCCTCCCCCATAGGCTGAGCACGATTTACTCAATAAACACATAGAGAAATAAAGGTGAAGACATGTGCTATCCTCCCCCACAGGATGAGCGTAATAAACATTCAAAAAATAAAACATAGAGGAAAAACTTAGAGCTCAATGAAGAGAACTGAAGGTAACCACTTGGAGAAATTAAAGAACGAAATGCTGTGAAAAAAATGCAAATAATCTCAAGGGCCAATTGTCAAGGCTGAGAAGAAGGGAACACAGTCCAAGGAAATTAAAACGTAGAGGTGCAATGAATGCTTTCCAAATCAATTCGGGGCTGCAACTTTAGTTAAAAACTTAAAATGGGATAGAGAACAATCAACACCATGATGAATCCTAAGACTGGGAAAATCTATCACGGAGAATAAATACAAGACAAAATAACCACAACGACATGATTAACTGAATCTCAGCAAAAATATTAAACCTTGAATAGATTTCCCAGCAACGTGTATGCAATGAAATTAAACTACAATTTTAATTGAAACTAATGAGCGCAATCTCAGTTTAGAATTACCGTAACCAGAGGCAAAGAATCTAAAGTTGTTGTTCCACGCTTGCACTCCCTCCTATCTCCTGCTTGCTAACCATGAAGACCTCATTGGTACCTCCCATCCAACGCTAGGGGTACTCTTCTTCCCCCTTATCCCCCTTATCCGCAAAGGGGCCACATACAAAATCCCAGAGAAAAATCTAGCTCCCAACTCGCCTCACAAGGTTGAGCTACCACTCTCTTTTTGAGCTGGGTATCCCAACTCCCACAAGAAAAATCAGTCAAGAAATTCTGGTAGCATAACCTTACGCATATCAGTTGTGATACATTCCCCTTCTTTGCCATTACTTTTATAGAGTTCTTCTTAGTGACCACTTACCAATTGCACGTTAAATTCGTTTTATTAAAATTTTATTGGGAAATACTCTCCCCCATACACTTGTCACCCGAACCCTTAGTTGCACCAGAAATTCATTTATTTAATTTAATTAAATGTCATTTTCCCTCACCCATCCTAAAAGCACTCCTTGTTGTCCCTTTATTCCCTCTATTTCCTTTTAATGGCTGACGCCTTTCTAAAACTTAGTTGTGTTTTATTTAGGAAAGTTCTTTAGCTAGACTAGACTAGAATCCTTTCTATGTTTCCACATTCATTTTTACATTCATTTCCCTTTTTTTTCTAAGTTCCAATTTAGCATGTCTAGCACATAATCGGTAATTAAATCTTTAGATAAACATTTCTCTTTTAAATTCTTAACTTGATTTTTCTTCATCCCCCTTTTATTAATTGATCATTTAGTTTTTTTTTTAAGTCTTCTTACCCTATTTAGACCTAGGCTTAGTTTTCAACGAGGCCTATAAATTATTATTATTATTATTTTTTAAGGGAATTTATAATTAATAAAAATTTACTCATTTAACATTTATTTTAAGGCTGACCATGTCAAAACAAAATATCATTTTCTAGGCACCTAGGTTCATTGACTCACCTTTATTAAAAATTGTGACGTTCCCTTCAAGATGCACTATGTACTCCAAGGGTACCACTCCCCTTTATTCATGTTTTATTGATGCGACATGCCCTTCAATACGCGTTATGTTCTCCAAGGGTACCACATGCCTTTGACTGATTTTGGTAGTTGTCCAACCCTTGGATTCAATACTCCATAAGGTGACCTTGTGAGAGACTAAGGGCCTATAAGGAACAAGGACCATGCCTTATTGCATGCCCCTTATAATCTTTGTGAGCGACTATCTCAGTTTTCCCTCACGACATCATGGATCGCTCGAAGTAGGTAATATTTAACCTACAATTCAAGCCAGGATGAGAGTGCTAGTAGGCTATGGGAGGGCTGCTACCACACCTCTCCCCCAATATATCTAGTTGTTGTGCATGGCCCCTTTACTCCTAATGTGATTCTGATTAGCAAGCAATCGCCAGCCTACATCCATCAACGAAACATGTCAACGATCCATAACAACATCATAATATACCTGCTCATATGTCACATATGCAAAAACAAAAATACCCAAACCATATATTGTCCACTCCTCAACTCGATCCAGAGTCCAAGGAGGTCCGCCGATGCCATCATCATCCCCAATATGTCAAGTGTCTTGCAAACTTAGGAGAAACCCATGAATAGAACCTGTCTATACATAGATAATCAAATAACATAACATCATAATCCATAAGCATAATCATCAGAATCCATAAGCTAAGCATACAATCATATAATGAACTGGATCACTTGCACACAAGTGTCCTAAAAGAATAATTCAAATCATGTGTGCACAAGAGAGGGATGTTACATTACACACTATGATAAAATTGAAAAGGAATTCATCAGTTTTTCACTATGTTTGAAAGAGGTAAACTATCATAAAATGCACAACACCCATAACTCACATCCCTAAAAATATGATTCGCCTTCTCTCCAATAGTAACCCAACAAATAATTGAAAATTTGTTTTGGGATACATGTTACAACATATTTTCCAATCCATATACATAGATGCACTTATTGGCCCTAATCCCAAATCCACCTTCAATTGCAAACCAAAATTTATCCTCAGACTCGTTTAAAAACTCTCTTTGGCTAGTCATATGCTACTCTTGTTTTTGTTTTTTTTTCTTAATAATATTTTTCAGTCTTTCGATTGCTTTCAAAACGATAGAATTTACTTCTAGGCCATAAGTCATATTTTTTCCAAGCCTTTATTGGAGATTTGAGTTGCATAGACACCTGCTACCAAATAAAATAGTGTATATCGACTTGTTTATAAAGGTACAATCGTGTACATATACAGGTTGTTGAGGCAACAAACACGTATGACCCATGGGAAATAGTTTTTCTCTGTTTTCTAGTATTTTTGAGCCTTGAATCTGTTTTGGGGGATTCTTTGTGACTCTGTGGGTTGTCTTTGGTCTGAAAATATAGTAAAAGCCTTTAAAACTAAAGAAAACAAGGTTTCTAGTGCTTTTTAGGTTTCTTTAGTTACTTCTTGAATTTCATGGTTGCAAGAAAGGTTTTCTTTTTTGATTTCTTTTTTTCTTGATCACTGCTTCCATCATATCTAAAGATTGAGTTCTTGATCTAAGTCTATTACTTTATACTCTTCATTTCTTGTTTTCAAGCAAAAAGAATGAAATTTTCCTTGTTTTACAATCTTTTGCTGGGTTTTTGCTTCAGTAGCAACAAAACAAAAGTCTATTTTGCTTTGAATTGATAAGTTTATTTTCTTGATTGTTGTTGTGCATTTTTTTTAAAGAAAAAGATCTTGTTCTTTGCATATGTATTTATTTATTATTCACATTGAAGAGGTAATTTCATTGGACAACATTTATGGTTTTATGTTGCATGTTCATATGAGTTATTTTTTAAACAAAAGGTTGCAGTTGTGCATAAATGATTGAAAAGGAAAAAGATTGCATTTTAAACATTAGGATTTGCATTAATTTGTTCATGCTACACTTTTTTCACTAAAGAATAAGCTACATTTTATAAAATGACAATTTTCTTAAAAGTGCTTCTCTGCAAAAGTCTCTAAAACATCATTGGTTTCATCACCATACCTTGAGTAAATAAAATCACTTAAAATGAACGATACCTTAAAATTTACTATAATTTTTCTTTTCTAGATACACCAACTAGTCTAGGTGTAGGTCCTTGGGATAGGTTGGAGAGTTAACTCTCCAAGGCCACTCAAATTCAAACATAGATATTTGACTAGTGAATGATTCAAATCCAATCTCACATAGGTTTTTTCAGGGAAGATCCTCTAACACAGGATTTAAGTTATAGGTCGCATGAGGGTAACTGAAAGAGATATCCCCTCTCTCACTTGTCTAATATTTTGTGGATTGTTGTGTATTTGGGGGTTTCCTGAGTACCACCTACCCCCCTGAAGTGATATTAATTTTGGGAGATTCAGGTTTTTATACCCTACACATACATGCAGTTCTAACTTATAATGATTCCCCCTAGGATCTGATTGTGAATTGGTTCCATAGTTTCCAATCCTAGGTTCAACTCGAGTGACTACACTTCTCTTGATGCTCTGATTGAATTAAACACTTCATCTACCCTATAAAGGTATTCATCAGTATTCTTTGCTTCTTTCATTTTCAGATGTTCAAACTAAGTTCTATAGGTCTGTAGTTTGGATTCCGTGTTTTTTCTATCTCCTTCATATACAACCTCCAATTTGTCCCATATTTCTTTGGTTGACTTACAATGCATAACCTTCAAACATATAGAATTTTTCAACACTCCTAGAATTACATTAATTGCTCTTGAGTTGTCATTGCATATTTTCTTTCCTGCAACATATTTGGGTGGATTAGTTGGTGTAGTGTAACCATCTACAACAAAATGCCAGATATCAAAACCAAGAGCCAACATGAAGTTTTTCATTCTTATTTTCCATGGAGCATAACCACCTCCATTGAAAAATTGTTCTTTGTTGTTAGACATTCCCTCTTATCGATCCATCTTCAGGATCTACCTCCTAGTTGTTAGACTGCATTGTAGGCACCCACTCTGATACCAATTGTTGGAATACTGAGAGGGGGGGGGGTGAATCAATATTTCCCTTTTTCAACCATTAGCAGTTACTTTTCTTTTTGTTAATTACCACAATAGATCAACAATAGACTTGTTTGTAAAATCAATTATATAAATATAATTAATAGAAATTAAAAGGTTTTTTTATGAAGAATAGTGAAGGACGCCAATCCTTTTTAGAGAACCAACTCTAGGAGACACAAATCCTCTTCTTCAGGGAACCAACCCTAGGAAGCACCATATCCCTTGTTTCTTTAGGGAACCAACTCTAGGAAGCACCAAAACCCTTACATTTAGGGCACCAACCCTAGGAAACACCAACTCCCTTGTATTTAGGACACCAACCCTAGGAAGCACCAACTCCCTTCCACCCTCACTTCATAAGAATCATCAGTTCTTCTTCTTGGACTCTGTTGTTGTTTTGATCTTCTGATCTGGACTACAAAAGAACTTTCTTCTCACCATTATTTCTCATTTATATAATCTTCCAACTGGTGTGAGTTATGAAGCATTGTGTCCCTTTGTTTAGACCATCACACCTCCTCATTTTAAATTAAAAATAATCTCTATTATTATTCAAACATTATTGTGGAGGTTTTTAATTTAGTGAGAATGCTTTTCATAAATCGATCAAAGGTATGGATTGATTTCTTTTAACATGATTTTATGTCTCTGCAAATATTACAGAAATCAAATTCTGCAGAGGCACTTCCCTCAAACCATTTCAAGTAACCATATGCACAAAATCACAGGCTTATTAATTAAGAAATGTACCAAATGCCTCATGTCTTATGTGTTTGTAACCCATGACTGGGGGATGGAACCTAGTCCTCTGGTACTTTGGCCTTCGGTTGATTTATCTCTCATACAATCTTCTGGAGCTTCAACTCCCTTAAGTAGTTACCTCTCACAAGGATTGATCTAATGGTTAGCATGATTCCCAGAACCAAATCAATGGTTTAGCTTCGATCCTTGCACTATCTTTCCACTGCTTAATCCAACGACTATGACTTAATCAAATATTGAGATGGATGACCATTTATTTACTTCGGTACTTCAGGACTCCGGGGCTTCCAGCCTATGCAATCTTTCAACCTTCCGGAGTACATTTCGCGGAAGTAGATCGGATAGTCGATATTTGTTCTTTTGTATATGGATGATCCTAGCTTGTCCAGAGGTTTCAAACAAATCAACGGCTATGACTTGATCTATAGTTGAGTGGATGGTTCTCGTTCACTTCGAGAATTGTGCACTTCAGGAATCCATTCTTTGTAGTCTTTCATCTCTTCCACAGAAAATTTTGTCGAAGTGCTTATCAATACTTTATGCTTGATAACCTCCACAAGTCTAGAAGCTAGGACCATGACCTTAACCATTCCAAGCATTTTCTCTAACGGTCATGATTCATCTTGGAGGATCTTAGATGAATGAACAACGTTAGTTTGTGACTTCATGCTTTGGTGATTCGGGCTGCTGCTTGTGGTAGACGTTGGTTTCCCCCAAAGGACATACTTCAGAAGTGACATAACTTGCTGATGTCACTTCCAAATCAGCACTGGCCGAGTGATTGCCATGTGTCACTTAGATTCGTGACATACACATACCTAAAATTCCAACTGGACCTTGACACTTGTCATCCTCTGATTATGCCACGTGTCCTTGATGACATGGATATTCTGATGTGTCACATGTTCTCCTCCTAGATCTAATGCTCATAGGTACTCCAGATCAACGGTTGACTGGATTTCCTGATCCGACGGTTGATGTGACTTCGAAACTTCGAGGCTCCGGAGGTCCAGGTAATTGTTACTCCAATTTTCACAGGATTTGGTTAGTGCCAAAGTGGTCAACATGTTTCTTGGAACGCTCTGAATAGATCAAAGGCTAAAGGAAATTCCTGATCTAACGGACGATAGGAGTTCGTGACTCCGGAGCTTCGGAGCTTTGGAGGTTTAGGTAATCGTTGCTCCAATTTCCACTGGAGTTGACTAACTTCTGATCTAACGGTTCAACTTTTCCATTCCAGATCGACGACTAATACTTAACTCTAGATCAAATATTGATCTAATGACTGGGAAACCATCGAAGCTCTTTCTTTAGATCAGAAGGTTGAGATTTAATCCTTCCCAAAATATGACTTCACCTCGATCTAACGATCCTATATTATCCCAAAATAACAATGAATGGATCTTGTGTGTCATCTCTTCTAAGCTTCGATTTAACATTCTTCCTTTTGATCTATTCATCGTTATTTTTCCTGAGATTTTAATAACTATTTGTGCATTTTTTATGCACTGATCTTCAGTTTCTAACCCTCCTGAGCTCCATATTCCTTCTGTACATGGATCTCTACATGCTCTGATCTCATGCAATCTAATATGTTGCCTCTCTTGATATTTAGGTAGATTCCTCTACACCCCACGCTATGTCTTTTGCGCAACTTCCTACGTTATTTCTTCTGAGATTTTAGGATCTCAAAGACATATAACAATAATACCATATTGATCTTCTTGACATCAATTCCATAATCAAAATTGATCATTTTGTCCCTCTTTGACATCAATTCCAACACCATAACACCATGTCCAACAACAACCATACAAAAAATGTTCCGAAAGCAACAAAAGAATTACAATAAATTAGCACCTAAGTATTATGGTCCCTATAAGGTGTTGCAGAGGATTGGAAGTATGGATTACAAATCATAGTTGCCTCCATATTCACATGTACATCTAGTCTTCCTTGTTTTTTTCTTTAAGAAGGTAATCAATGACAAGATCCTAGTTCAAACTATTTTACCAAATATCAATGAAGAAGGGAAATCATACTAAAACAAGAAACAATCCTTGAAACAAGGGTTAAGAAGCTACAAAATCAATCAATTACTAAGTACCTCATCAAGTGTAAGAACCTACCAATACAAGAAGTGACATGGGAAGATGAGTTCTTCATGTAGAAATATCCACATCTAATCAAGTGTTGAGGGAAACACATGTTTGAAGTGGAGGGGCATCTTAATCCCCTATATAAAGCCCCTTGTTAAGCATAAATCCCCATGTAAATCCCTAGATATTTATTTTTTGTATTTATACTGTTATATTAACATTGCCAGTTAGACCTTTTAATTGTAACCAGATCCTTGGTCTCCTATATATATACCAAGGATACCTTGTTTAGGATCATCTCATCTTGTACATTTGTTCTATCATAAAAGGATGTTTCCCCCTCAAAGAGGCTTCACATTCATTCTTCTCGCTTTGTCAAGGCATGGAGCTAGTTCTCTCTCTCTTTATGCTATTTTGATCATTTGATGCATAACACCTTCATGTTAATCACATCCACAAAGGATAAGGGCTTATTCTAGGAAGAGGGAGTGGGAATATCAATAAAACCTCCAACTCTACTTTCCTACTTGGACATAGGATCTCTAACAACTCAGTTTTTGGGACTCAAATCCATACCTTTGGCACTAGCTATGTATTTTAATATTTTTCCAACAATAACTAAAAATGGTTCCTAGAGATTGATTAGTTTTCGATTGATCTAGGTGGATATCGGTGGCCACCCTTCTATTCCAACTAGCTCAAAATAGTTTGTTGGAAGCTTACTATTTTTAGTAGTTCCAAACTTCATAGGCCATTTTGAGGGCCTAAACGATGCTTTCTCATGATCAAGAACATCAATGATATCCAAAGGCTTTGATTGAGCCCCCAAAATGAATCTCCTCGTCGATACCTTTTCAACGATCTATCTTGCACCCAAAATGGAGATCGTATGCCAAAGTTACGCATGTAGGAAGTTGATACACCAAACTACCCAAAATGGGGTCCACAAAACTGTTGGATTTTCATCTTTTGGGGTTAGGGTTTTGGATTTTTTTTATGTTAAAAAGGCCTTTGGAGACTCATTGTAACCATCATCTTCTTTCGAATGTGAATATCCGTCACATATCTTCTCAGAGATAAGATGCCACCATTCTAGTGAGTCTTTCACTATATATTTCTATAGTTTTGTACATTTGGCTCATTAATAGAAATTGTGTATTATTGCATCTTTGTGTTTATGGTTATATATGTGATATATATATCTACTATATTATTGGATATCTGATATATATTTGTACATTTATTTATTATATCTCCACTCTCATTTCATGCCGAAAATAATAATGATCTGTGGTATCTGAGTAGGCTGCTCTTGATCATTTTTTCAGTGCATGTCCCCGATGAGGTCCGAGTATATAAATTTGGGTCTTGAGATTGTCTCTATTGGGGAAAATCGATCTCACATTCCCAAGAAACCCTCCATTGAAAAAGAAAATAAAAGCGACGAAGAAAAATATTCTATTAATCTGTTGCTTGAGCAAGCTCTCATGTGACAGAGGGACGAAATGATGAAGAATTTTTCCCACGTCCTTCAATTCTTGTCGATAACAATGTGTGTGTATTCATCAAGTGACCACTTTGGAGGAATATATCCTTTAAAGGTACAAGTTAATTTTGATATTCCCGTATTTGAAGGACAAAGAGATGGAGATGCCCTAGAAAAATGGTTAAATCTACTAGAAGGTTATTTCTTTGTTCATAATTTATTCGATAGGGAAAAGATCACCTTTACACTCCTTAAGGCTCTCCCCCATGTCAAACATTCATGGGAAACTTACTAGGAGCAAATTTCCATAGAGGAGTCTAGAATCTATGGGGTCGAGCCCACTTGGGATTTTTTTGTGGATGCGGTCAAGGAACAATATTACCCAATTGGTAACTATGACGACCAATACATGAGATGGACCACATTGTGGCAATAGAGGGGTGAAACAATGCTGGATTTCAAAAATAATTTTCATACCTTGCGCACCATGTTGGGTATCAAAGACTCCGAGCATCATCTAGTTCTGAAATATCGCGAGGCTCTGCATAGGTACATCCAAACGGAAATGGATTTCCTAGATATCTCATCACTGGGAGTTGCCTATCGATATGCTATCAAAATCGAGAAGAAATTTAGGCACCAGAACAAACAGGAGTTTGGATCTCCAAATCTGAAACACCCAAAGTATGATAAAGACAACCCTAACAAATAACCTTCTGAAAACACATCCAAGCCACAAGAAAAGAAGGTTAATGGAAAGACGAAGAAGGACACTAGAAAGTGGTGTAATTTCAACAAAATCCCCTAGAACAACACTGATGAATGTCGCTCAAAACAATCATTGGTGGCCAAGATCAAAGAAAAGGAGTTGAACCCTCATTTAGAATCTGATTCAGAAAATAATGGAAGAAGATAGGTCATCGATGCAAACCCCACTGTTACTGTTGCGACTAGAACAATTCAACCAGAAGAACCAACAGATATTGAAGAGGGGGAGCACCTTTTTCATTCAGAGATGTGGGTGAAGGGGACCCTGTTGCATTTTATTATTAATAGTGGGAGCTAGAAGAACTGTATCTCAACAAACATCATCAAGCAGTTGGGATTGTCGGAAACACCACACCTGGAACCATACAACATTGGGTGGCTTCGACAGGGACAAGATCTTCGTGTCAGCCTGTAACTTCGATTTTCATATGGTATCCAAACCTTCAAGGATGAGGTATTATGTGATATTTCCCCACTGGATGTCTATGATGTTCTTTTGGGCTAGCCATATATGTGGAAGAACCATGTTATTTATGAGTCTCCACCTCGTAGTGTCATTGTTACTCTGGTGGGTCATATCTACAGGATACCATAGGTAGTTCTGACTACTGTCCCACCTAAACATTGTTGCAAGGTAGCACCTGACTCTAAAAACTTAATCTTCTTCACAATCTATTCAAAAGGTGAACATAAGGACACTAAAACCACTATAGCCTTGGACCAAGACCTTTCTTTCCAATAGAAGCAGATTGCAGAAGAGAAGAAAGATATTATTTCTTCACCTACAAGGATTCCTACACACTTCCCAGTCAAGACAAGATACAACATGTTGGTTGAACAGATTCAACCCCACTAGCAACATGGTTGTGACAACCTTCAACAAGCTAAGAAATGCAACTTCTCCAAAAAGGAAAGAAACTCACCAAGATTTAGATTCAAAAAATGCTTTCACCTCTCCCCCAAGAAATCAATGCAATGGTGTTGGCATAGGGGAAGACCCAGGGTTCAACGCTACAACAACGCACCAACAAAACCCTAACTACCAGCCCTTTCAGCAACACCTGCGAAGCATATGAAGTCTCACCTGAGGTAGAGGCAGGGGTGGTTGAGGGACTCAGATGTATGCAACCTTAGCTGGGACACAAATCTTTGATTCTAACACTTAACAGAGCACTTAGCAGTTATCATTCATCAATATCTAGTTCTTAGTTACAGCGCAGTTGAACCCTACCCTCAGTGCATATAAATCATAAACTACAGAGAATCACAATATTCATTCAGATCTAAGGTATTTAAGCACTAAGAATATTTATATAGGTCAGATATAACATCCATCCATATCATTAAGCACTAATAATCAACAAATATATCTATCATTCATCTATATTAAAGCACTAAGCAAGTAAACACATAAGAACATCAATATATCGCACAAAGCATAGAAACACAACATGTACGTGGTTCACCCCCACCCTAGGGCTACGTCCCCCAACTCTTATCTTCTTTATTATCTTTGGTCAAGATTCTTACAGGCACATAGCATCAAAATCCTACTTCGCAGAAGACAAGAGATCTGTGTGCACTCCACCAGATCCTCCTTCTTTGAGCTAGGGTACAACACCAAGCCTTTACACAATATATTACAGTTACTTTCACTTAGCCTTGCAAGCCTCACACAATATGCACAAATCACTTACAAGTCTTGATCACATAGATCAATCACTAACACTTAGCAACACTTACAACTGACTCTTCATTACATCGCCTAGTTTTCTCTCTCTCTCTCTCTCTCTCTCTCTCTCTCTCTCTCTCTC
>ML777351.1:146289-166790 GCA_009831015.1 Picea engelmannii
ATATATATATATATATATATATATTACAAAATCGGGCCTATACATGGGTAAAACCATGGGCCAACATTCCCATACCCGTTACATAAGCCCAAACCCCAAAAATCCCTAAAAAGGGGTCGAGATCCCGTGATCTCTGCTTCGTCTTGTGCTCCACCTTCGATAGCCTGTCAAAGTCCCAAAAATAGGTCAAACATGACCAAGAATCCACAAAACTTGTTCAAGGGCCAACTGGCCCCAAACACTCACTTGCGACTCGTCCCGAGTCACTCTGGTCTGGTTAGTTCTGCTTCAAAATCCTCAATCTTGGCTTGAGCTGCTTCGATTTGTTGTTGTGCCACGACCTCCTGTTCAGTGAAATCTTGGATGACTTCTTCGTTGACAGGTCCCTCTAGGCACTATTCAGCTGCAGTGACGACTTGCTCCAGTTATGCTCCTCGACCTTCGATCTCTGTGAAAAATTGGAAAGCCTCATCCTGTATAGGTTGGAGCCTCTGAGTCACTTCCATGAATCTGCTCTGGATAGTGTGGACCTAATGTTGGGCGGTGCACTGCTCCTGGGATCACTTCATTCTTTCCATAGCTGACAGGGGCTTCAACTGTGCTTGTATTGTCTCTGCTTTCTTCTTTACTTCTTGGAGTTGTGACTCCAGTGCCTTCAATTCTGGATTCTTAGTGAGTTGCTCATACGTTTGGGCACTACGATCACTCAATTTCTTGCATTTAATGGAAATGACTTTTATTCTTTCAACTGCACTCCAGGCAGTTGCTTCTCTTTGATCCCTTACATCCTACGGAGTGTCGGGCACTGTGTAGAACTCTAAGTCTCTTATTCTCTGTTGTAGTTGTTGGATAACTTCCATGAGATGCGCTACTTGATGTGTGACTTGGTATTCTTCCCTTGGTTCTAATCCTATCACAAAGTGGAGTGCTCTATTGACTTCTTCTTTCACTTTGATTTGTTTTGTGAGCAACTGTTGTTTTTCTTGTTGCATCTGTGATTTCTCTTCTTCAAACTTTACCAGGAGAGAAACCTTCTCCTTTTCTACAAATCTGTGTTATTGTACGATTATGCCTTGCACTTGCTTCAAGACCTAGGTGTCTTGTTCTATTTCTTCTTGTGCGCGACGAAGACGAGCTTCAACCACATCAGCTAGTCGGAGGAGTTGGGTTGGCTCATCTCCAAACTCTGGTTCTCCAGATGGCAGGGGCACAGTGGAGACTGTGCAACTGGACTGAAGGGCCTGTTGTACGCCTCGGAGTTCGAATTCAATTCTATCATACATTTCCTCCTACTTGGCTTCTTGTTTCTCCACGATTTCCAATGAATCATTGTTTAGATATGCTATGATGAAGTCAAAATCATCGGTAGTGAGTACAGTCTGCATATTGGTAACAACGGCTCTTGATTTCTTCCAGGAAGAAGGTTTTGGGGGAGAAACCTTCCTCTTCTTCAAGGGGTCAACCTCATCTCTAGGTGGTGTTACTTCGCCTTGATTTTTTTCAGCTTCTCTGCCCTTTATCTCTTCTACTTCGTCATCACCTCCTCGATCAGGTGATACTAAAGCAGTCTTTCCTGAGGTGTTGCTTAAGTCTTGGACCTCTTTAGTCTTTTTCCTTCTACTGGTTCTGGGTGTGTTTTGTTCTTTGTGAGTGACCTCTAGGATGTCCAGTTTAGGGTCAGACATCTCTGTAGGGTCAGCGGGGATAAGGAGGTCTGTGGACCAGTCCTTAGTGATATCCTCAAGGTCCTCTTCCTTGATTTTACAGTACGACTGGAGTTGTTGTAATGTAGATGAAGTGTTGATCTACGCAGAACTTCATCAGGGTTCAGAACCTTTGTAAGGTGTTCGGAGTCATGCAAGGTTCAGCTTCGATGGCTCTCTTCAGTTGGAGATAATATGTATGAAAAACAGCGTTCGACTGCCAATGTTTGCTCATATCACTCAAGTACCAGAGCATGGTGAACTTCGCAACAAGCGACTCGAATGGCTCAATATCTGGGAAGGTCTCACCTTCAGGCATCTCCTAGGAAACAGATGTGATGAGGATCAGGATCCAGCTAAATAAAAATTCGTAGCCCTAATCTTGTGCTTAGAGATAGTATAGTTCAAGTTGATTAACTAGGTACTTCACCCAGTTCATCTATAGGCCTTCTATGAACTTTCCTACAAGGTAAACAAAAAATCCTATGACTTGCGTGGGTCTGATCTTCCTTACTAGTTTTCCAGCTATTAATTGGCATGCTAGATGCACTACACCATTCTGGATGGAAGCTACCTTGTAGCCTCACGTCCCCTTCTCAACATCATTGCATTTATCCTTGATCTTCTGTGCTAGTGCGTGATCTGTGGCTTTTCCTGGATAGAAATCCTGCGGATTAGATCCTTGCATACTTAATCTAGTGATCCTGTGGATCAACGTCGGATCGACTATGATACGATGGTCTAGCCATAAGTAGCTGCCATGGTAACATGAAAGTAGCGTCTTGACACAGGCATTCACTTCCTAGTGCCTTCTGAAGTGTGGAATTTTCATTACATTTAGCAGAGTGGACTACGCGAGGTTCATCGTCCACGGCTAGGGGATTATCTTTGAGTTCTTCCCCTTTGTCCTGGTCAAGTATTTATATGGGGCGAGCATGCTATGGTTCTTTCGATCTCCAAGGTTGAAGTCGTTGAACTTCAATGTTGCGATCTTCTCCTGCTACGCTCTAACTGCATGTATCATCTTCAGGAGGTACACAATAACCATGGTGTACTCAAAATCTCTTAGCACACTATCACGGCTCACCGCACTGGCCAGAGGTGGGATGTAGTCGGGAAATATGGTCGGGATCAGCTTCACATTTGCTATGTTATCTATGTGCTTGGTTCTCTTTTCTGTTGATGGTCGGTAATGTCCGGCTCCGCGAGCAGTCGATGGAGAGGCTTGCACTCCTCTCATCGATGATGCTTGTACACCCGCACACATTACTCTCTCAGACATTACTCATTCGGTCATGAGGTTGATGAGTACCTCCTTCACAGACTCTTCGACTGTGCTAAGTTATTTGGACATACACGCTTGTGGTTGAACATCTCGGGTTAGAAGAATAGATAGTCAATGCAACGGTATGGATAGCGTGATGATAACTGTGTGAAATAACCTATTCTGCGGGCTCAAATAATCATGGTTAGAAAAAGTGTTCTCGATGCATGGCGTGACAGGATAAATAGATATCTTGGCAACGAATCTCTTGCAATGGGTGAGAAGCCTTCATTAACTCAGTTATGTCCGTTATGGCATAGTCCCAATGGTCTGATGGCAGGTTGTTTGACCATAAATGTCATTCTACCCGTTTGAGGCATCGGTCTAACAGCTATACTGTTCCTAATGGCTATATTGCTTCACCATGGTGAAGTTCCATGTGACACTATTCTAATATCTCGACGAAGTTCCAATTTTGCAAATTGTCCTTCTACGAAGTTCCTTCTGGAACCTTCTGTAACTTTTCGATCTTAGCTCTCTTCTTACTTAGCTTTCTATCCTTTTTCGTCTCGGTATTCCTTTTTCCATTCTGATTCTTATCTTCTTTTGGCAGAGTAACTTCGCGATGTTGAGATTATTTCCTAGAAATCAGGGGTAATACTTCATCTGTATATGGAATAGGTACTTAAGTCTTTTGTGGGTCTTCTAGTGTTCTTCCCACTTCGACATCCAAGTCTCTGGTTTTAAATAGCTTCACTTGGTTCTCCTTTTCTTCAATCAAGTGTGTGATCCTCCTAGTCATGAAATCTTTCAACTCTTGCTTCTTTTGTTCTAAGACTTCTTCTTCCTTCCTTATGGCCTGATCTCTTTCAATCCAAGGTTTTCCTAGTAACATAGCAAATGGAGCATTGTTCTCAATAAATTTAACAACTTCAAATTCTTCCTCTGACGAAGTTCCATTGGCACTCATAGATATATGGGTGAGATTTCCACATAGGTTTATCAGATTTCCTCTAAATAGTCCTATTCCTCCTAATGAAGGAATCATAACAGACTTTCCTAAAGTTTCCCAAGTTCTTTCTGTCATAATATTCACATGTGTTTCTTCATCCAGAACACAGTCAATGTTGAAGTCTCCTATTCTTGTTTCTATGCATTCTTTTTCTTTGAATATCTCTGATAAGCTGACATGTCGGTGGTCATTCAGGGTTTCTTTCATCTGTAGCAATAATTTCTCTGATTCTTTTTGGGGTTCTGCCATGGTTTCAGTTGCTTGACCTTTCTCATGGTCTTCTTGTCTCATATTCATCCTTTCAAACTTAGCAATCATTCTAGGGAAATCCAATACTTCATGGTCCATAGTGTTGCAACAGAGGAAACTAGGTGTTCTTCCAGGGCATTCTTTAGCAAGATGTCCTAGTTTTCTGCAACTGTAACAAAGGGTTAATCCTCTCTTTCTTTTAAATGATCCCCAACCTTTCCTGTACTGCGTGCTAGGATCATAGTGGCTAACCTACAACAAATTCTTTCTAGGGTCCTGCATCCTTTTGTTAGTCCAAACTTTCTCTCTATGCATAGGTATAACATATCTTTCACTATTCTTATCAGATCTACTTATATCAAATCTTTGTTCATTTATTAGTGTCCTAGTTTTCAAGCTAGGACAGAATCTATCAACCATACCTAGATCCATACTCCAAAAAAAAAAATTTCCACTTATATTACTACTACATAGCACAAAGCTTACAAATCTTACCTCTTTAGTCTCACTTTCACCTTTATCAGGGCACAAAGCTCCCAAATCTTACCTTTTTTCTTTATATCTGACCTCTTTTCTTTAGATCTGACCCTTCCTCTTGGCACAGAGCTCCACATATCAAGTAGTACTATGTACTAGGGAAATAGTTCGATGCATGGAGATTTTCTCTTTTTTAGTTCAGATCTTCGCACAAAGCTCCTTTTTCCTTAGTTCCCAACAATCATAGTTTCAGGTCCCAGCAACAGAACCATTTGTTGGTGATGCAGATCCCCTACCTCAGCAGGTTCTTCTCAACCTCCCAGTCTAAGGATCATTCTTAATATCCCCATGAGTTTGATTGACTCTTTGATTCCTCACAAGAACCTGCAACACACAATTGTTTATCCACAGGTCCTTTTAGAAGCTATGCCTGTGCGAAAAAGCACTAAGTGTCAACTCTTACCCACATGGCCAGCTGAAGTGACAACAAATTTCACTCGAAAGGGTGTTTCAGGTTTCGCAATTTCGTGATCCCAGATGTGAGTCCCTCTGACTCGTCAATCCTCGAAACCTGAAAGGCCTAACAGATCTTTGACTCCTCCCTTAACTTCACTTGATGTGACCTCCAACTATGAACTGGGGCCCAAACATTTCGGCACCTCGGGATTTTTCATATCGGAAAAATCCAATGCAACAACTCTCTTCAACCGATAACCGAAACCACAATGGATTCTTACCCCAAATCAACGGTTCTGGACTTCCCATGATCTAATGATCCAGATTAAATCGGTACTTCGCAAATCGAGAGTTCACGACTCTCGACTCCGAGTCACAACCTTCTCCACTTCCATAATTATGAAACAACGAAATTCAACCATGAGATCAACGACCCTCGTTGATCCAAATCCAACGACCTCTATTCCTCCTAAGCTTCAGATGTTGAATAACTCTTGTCCTTATCTCCCTTACTGGTTAACTAGATCCAACGGCCCATGACAAATCGTCACTTCTCCTCGAAGCATTTCCACCATCCTTCCTAGCTTTCAATATTCCTCCACCAAATACTCCAACAGGAACCCTTCTGAGCTTTCTTTCTACTGGGTGTCTTCAACACTCGCTTTCCCTTGAAATATTCAAATTTCTTCCCTTTCTGAGCTTTCACTTGCAAACTTGAGGATTTCTAAGGGATTCTTACATGCACTCCTTGCGGCATTCAAAATGACCTCTGGTTATTTGACCCTTCGACTCTGTGTGCTCCTTGCAACAACAGTCCTTCACCCTGCCTCCTTGGTTTATAAAGTCTGCAACTTGAACTCACCTATGCACACCTTGCACGACTCTGTGCTATCCTACACTTCGGCTGGTATGAGAACAACAATATCCCTCCTGAGCTTTCTGAGATAAAACTCGAAATCTCATCAACGCACACCTTGTAGATGTTCACTACACTCTTTGCAGCAATCCTCAAGAAGAGAAACAATTGAAACTCATACTCCTCTCTCACATATTTTTCATACATTCAACATGAAATCATAAGCATAGACATAGCATTGAAATAAATGCATAATAGAGAATATAAGCTACTGTAACATACCATTCAAAAGATAAATATAGCGACAATGACACACCATGAAATGGAATCAAAGCATTCTTATATTAATTCCAGTACTCCTGTACATGGCTCAATAGCAATCGCTATCTGCTTACACAATCCTACAATCTCTGTTCTTCTATGCTCTTCTTTTCTACAGCTAAACAACTTACAATGAGAATACTGAATATGATACAAGCAAGGGTGTATTTTTACGAGTTTTCCCTCCTATAGCTCTAAGCTATCTAATCAAATTAAAATCTACCTACTTTACATTCAATACAAATAAATGCCTCCTTATCCGACAGATGAGAGCAACTCTCAAGATCTGTTTACAATCTCCAAAACATAAATGTAAATACGTTTTCCTAGCTATTAGATTAATGTCTCTTCATTCAAATTCAAAACGCTTTCAAAATGTGCACTGGTGCATATCTAGTTGTCTTTCACCTTTTGCGCTTACTTTGCTGGCTTGTTTACGATGCTCCTGCATCATACTCCCTTGGCTGAAAAATTCATGAAATCTTGTTCATGAGCTCATGCACCATCTATCCATGTATATGGATTTCTGCTTCACTTTCCCAACTGGCATCTTTAATCGGGTGTCCTGTCCATTTCACCAAATATTCAAAGTATGTTTTCCTTTAGGTCTTTCTTCTGATTCTATGATCAATTATCTTTTCCATCTATGGCCTTTCAGCTACAGGCATTTGCTTAACCCATTGAACTTCCTTATGATCCTATGATCTCTCTGTCCTATTTCATCAGCTCTATAAGGGCACAAATCTGCTATGTTGAATATGGGCGATATTCCTACCCCATCTGGTAATTCAATCTCATAAGTGTTTGCTTCAAACTTTATTATGATCTTACATGACCCATTTTTCTTCATCTTTAGCTTATTGTATGTTCCCCTTGAGAACCTTTCTTTTATGAGATGCGCCAGAACCAAATCACCTACTTCAAATTGAAGTTCTCTCCTATGATAATATTCATTGCACTTGTATTCCTGGTTGGAATTCTCCAATCTCTCTTTAACTTTACTATGGAGCTCTTGCATTTCTACTGCAAAATCCTCTGCTCTAGCACTCCTGAATTCATTCTACTCCAAGTCTCTCAACTCAGATACTCCTCTTGGTTGCATTCCATACATTATATGGAATGGGCTTTGTCCTGTACTCCTGTTTGGTGAATCATTGTATGCAAATTCTTCTTGGGGCAGAATATGATCCCACTGACTATGATATTCAGCTACCAAACTCCTTAATAAATCTCCCAAACTTTGATCTACTACCTCAGTCTGCCCATACGTCTGAGGGTGATATGCAGAGCTAAAAGATAAATTAGTCCCCAACTTCTTCCATAGCCTATAGGGTCCTCTAGAAATGACCAACAAATTTGGTATCCCTGTCTGATACAATAATCTTGGGTAAGTCGTGAAGTCTAACAACTTCTTTGAAAAACAAATTTGCAATGTGTGTTGCATCACTAGTTTTCTGACATGGTATGAAATTTTCCATTTTAGAAAATCTATTGACTACCACAAAGATTGATTCACAACCTCTTTGCATCCTTGGCAATGCTAACACAAAATCCATACTTACTGCATCCCACGGCCTCTCTGGTACTGACAATGGTTGATACAACCCTATATTCTGCCTTTTCCCCTTCGAATGCTGGAAAATCCTACATTTGTTCACAAACTTCTTGACATTTGTCCTCATCCCTGGCCAATAATATAGACTGTTCAGTTGCATGAATGTTTTTTCATGGCCAAAATGTCTAGCCAATCCTCCACTATGTTTTTCCTTCAAGAGGTTCTCTCGCATAGAACTCTTCAGAATACAAAATTGATTTCCCCTGAATAATAGTCCATCCCAAATCAAGTATTCATTCCATTGGCTTCTATCTCTGAGAACCATATTCTCACATGCTTCATAAGATTCTTTAAAATCTGCGTCTTCTCGGTACATCTCCTTAAAATTGTCAAAACCTAAGGTTTTCACTTTGAACGCCTACAGAATCAAACATTTGCTGCTCAAAGCATCAACAACTTTGTTAGCAGTTCCAGAAATATGCTTTATAGAAAAAGTAAAATTATGCATATATTCAACCCATTTTGCATGCTTCTAGTTCAATTTCTCTTGTTGAGTTATAAATTGTAAAGCATGGTTATCGCTATCGAAGACAAACTCTTTTGGAACCAATTAATGCCTCCATTTCTTCAACGCTTGTATGACTGCATAAAATTCCTTGTCATACGTGGAATATTTCATCTTGGTTTCATTTAGCTTCTCATTGAAGTATGCAATTGTCTTAATGTCTTGACTTAAGACTACTCCAATCACAAATCCACTTGCATCACATCTCACTTGAAATGTGTTGCTGAAATATGGTAGAACCAGAACTGGTTGTCCAATTATCTTCTCCTTCAACAACTTGAAACTCTTCTCTGCTTCCTCTATCCAATGAAAAGATTTGTGTCTTTTCTTGACTGTGTCAATCATTGGTGCACATGTCCCACTAAAATTTCTAATGAATTTCCTGTAAAAACTAGCCAATCCATGGAAGCTTCAAACTTCAAAGATACTCTTTGGCGATGGCCAATCCCTAATTGCTTTTACCTTCTTAGGATCCATCTTTAACTCATTCGAAGAGATCACGAACCCCAAATAAATGAGTTCTTTCTTCATGAAAGATGACTTCTTCAAATTTATCAGCCATTTCTCTTGCTGTAATCTCCTCATCACTATAGCTAAATGCTTCAAATGTTCTCCTTCAGTCTTACTGAAGATCAATATATCATCAAGATACACGATTACAAATTTTCCAATGAAATCTTCAAGACTTCATTCATTAATCTCATAAAAGTACTTGGCTCGTTCATCAAACCAAACGGCATGACAAGCCATTCATATAGTCCTTCATTTATTTTTAATGTTGTCTTCCATTCATCACCTTCCCTCATTCTAATCTGATGATATCCGCTTTTCAAATCAATCTTTGAAAAAAAAAATTCCCCACTCAAGCAATCCATCAAGTCATCCATCCTAGGTAAATGAAATCCATACCTGATGGTGATTTTGTTTATAGCTCTTGAGTCTATACACATTCTCCATCCACCATCCTTATTTGGACTTAACACTATAGGTACATCGCATGGACTCAAGATTTCTCTAACCAACCCCTTGTCCATCAAATCCTGGACTTGTCTCTTAACTTATTCATTCTCCTGCGGCGTCAATCTGTACACTGCTTTGTTTGGTAAATTTTCTCCAGGTATAAGATCAATCTGATGACTTATGCTCCTAATAGGTGGAAACAAAAAAGGCAAATCATCCACCACTATATCAGCGAACTCCTCTAGCAGTTCCTGAATTTATCCAAGTAGATCATCTATCTTGGTACTGGTTAAGATGACTATGGGTTTTCTTATCACGAAAAAATGCATTTCTTCTTCCTTCTTGACTTCCTCAAGAAGTTCATTTCCACTCATGAGAAGTATAGTATTGCTTTCTTCTGCTTTCACCTCCTTGTCCTTAATTGATAGCAACATGTGTGTCCTACCATTCTTCTCCAAGGTGTAAGTGTTCCTTCTCCCATTATGAACAACATTTTTGTCATATTTCCACGGTCTCCCCAACAAAATATGACAGACATCCATGGGAATAACATCACATAAAATTTCATCCTTATATCCCCCTATTTTAAATTCAATTAAATTTTGTTTAGTGACAGTTACCTGATGTCCCTTTTGCAACCATGAAACTTTATATGGGCTTAGATGTGCAACGGCCTCCAATTCCAGCTTCTCCACCATCTCTGTGGATACTAGATTATCTATACTTCCACTGTCCACTATCACCTTTCATACCCTGTCCTTGGTCTTGCAAGCAGTTCTAAATAAACTATTCCTTTAGATTGGATTTTCTATCTCCTTATCTGGCTTCAAGAGAACTTTATGCATCATTAAGGATCTTCTGCCTTATGCCTCTTTTGCCTCAACATTTCTCCCTTGTGCTTCAGAAATGTGAGCTTCACCTCCATCTATTTTCCTATCAGGACATTAAAAATATTTATGTCCTATCTTTCCACAGACGAAACATTTTATCTCACCTCCTCTGCCTCTTCCTCTTCCTCTTGCTCGCGGAAAAGTGTTTATGTTGGCATACTGTCTCCCCTGTGAACTTCCTCCTCTTTCAGGGTGAGTATGAGGTTTCTTTTCTTCTTTTTTGGGCTTCTGAGTTCTTTCCTGGGCAATTGCTTTGCCTCTACTCTGACTTTGACCTGTGCCTCTTTTACCTTTCTTTTGGGCCAATTTTTCTTCAGCCTTAAGGGCCATTTGATAAGAATCTTCCACATTTCTAATCGTCATCATTCTCATCTCATCTTGAATGTCATATCTCAAACCATTCATGTATCTGGCGACCTTCTCATCATCAATTTCTCGATGACCTGCTCTGATGTTTATTTTGTAGAACTCTTCAATGTATTCCTTCACTGTCATCCCTTTTTGTCTCAAGTTTTGCATCCTTCGAAACAGGTTAATCTGGTAGTCTCCGGGTATAAACTTGGCTTTCATTTTTGCAACCATGCTATCCCATCTTTTGATTCTTTTCTTTCCTTTGCAACACCTGTCAGCCTGCAGTTCATCCCACCATAGTGCCGCATTCCCTTTAAGTCTAGTGGCAGCATGTTTAACCTTCTTATCTTCCTCAACATCCTCATAGTCGAAGAATTTATCTAGAGCTCTAACCCAATCTAGTAGCTCTTCAACGTCTAAGTTTCCTTCATACATCAGAATGTCCATCTTTGCTCCAACCCCTATTCTTGCAACAACTCTGAATAGACATTCTTCTACAACATCTTCGACTACAACTTCTTCTTCAGCTCCAGCCTCATTTTCTCTTTCAGCTTCATTGAAATCTCTAGCTTCAACTGTTCGTCTCTGTGTTTTCTTCATAGTATCTAATCGAGCATGGAGTTCTCTCATTTCCATTTCCACAGCTGAATCGGGTATTGGTCTCTCTCTCCTTCTTGGCAGCATTGTTCAAATTTGTTCCTTGCAGAAAAAAAAAAAATTTGTAGGCTCTGATACCACCTGACACAGACCCCCTACCTCAGTAGGTTCTGCTCGACCTTAAGGTCTAAGGATCATTCTTAATCTCCCCGTGAGCCTAATTGGCTCTTTGATTCCTCATAGAAACCTCAAACACACAAGTGCTTATCCACAGGTCCTTTTAGGAGCTACGCTTGTGTGAAGAACCACTAAGCATCAACTCTTACCCATGTGGTTGGCTGACGTGACCACAAACTTCACCCAAAAGGGTGTTTTGGATTTTGCAACTCCGCGATCCCAGATGTGAGTCCCTCTGACTCGTTAATCTATGAAACCTAAAATGGCTAATGAATCTTTGACTCCTCCCTTGACTTCACTTGATGTGACCTCCAACTATGAACTGGGGCCCAAACGTTTCGACACCTCGGGATTTCACATATCAACGAAATCCAATGCAAGAACTCCCTTCTCCTGATAACCGAAACTGCAATGGCTTCTTACCCCAAATCAACAATTCTTGACTTCCCACGATCTAATGGTCCAAATTAAATCGGGACTTCACGAATCGAGAGTTCACGACTCTCGACTCCGAGTCACAGCCTTCTCCACTTCTCGAATTCCAAAACAACGAAATTCAACCACGAGATCAATGACCCTCGTTGATCCGAATCCAATGACCCCTATTCCTCCTGAGCTTCAGACATTGAATAACTCTTGGCCTTATCTCCCATACTGGTTAACTAGATCCAACGGCCAATGGAAAATTGTCACTTCTCCTCGAATCATTTCCACCGTCCGTCCTAGCTTTCAATATTCCTCCACCAAATACTCCAGCGGCAACCCTTCTGATCTTTCTTTCTACTGGGTGTCTTCAGCACTCGCTTTCCCTTGAACTCTTCAAAGTTCTTCCCTTTCTGAGATTTCACTTGCAAACTCAAGGATTTCTAAGGTATTCTTGCATGCACTCCTTGCGGCATTCAAAATGACCTCTGGTTATTTGACCCTTTGACTCTGTGTGCTCCTTGCAACAACAGTTCTTCACCCTTCTTCCTTGGTTGATAAAGTCTTCAACTTCAACTCGCCTGCGCACGACTTGCATGGCTCTGTGCTATCCTATACTTCGGATGGTATGAGAACAACAGTATCCCTCCTGAGCTTTCTAAGATAAAACTCAGAATCTCGTCAACACACACCTTGTGGACGTTCACTACACTCTTTGCAAGAATCCTCAGGAAGAGAAACAATTGAAACTCATACTCCTCCTCTCTCATAGATTTTTCATACATTCAACATGAAATCACAAGCATACACATAGCATTGAAATAAATGCACAATAGAGAATATAAGCCACTATAACATACCATTCAAAATATAAATACAACAACCATGACACACCATGAAATGGAATCAAAGCATTCTTATATTAATTCCAATACTCCTTTACATGGCTCAATAGCAACCACTATTTGCTTATACAATCCTACAATCTTTATTCTTCTATGCTCTTCTCTTCTACAACTCAACAACTTATAATGAGAATTCTGAATATGATACAAGCAAGGGTGTCTTTTTACGCGTTTTCCCTCCTATAGCTCTAAGTTATCTAATCAAATTAAAAGCTACCTACTTTACATTCAATACAAATAAATGCCTCCTTATCCGACAGATGAGAGCAACGCTTAAGATCTGTTTACAATCTCCAAAACATAAATGTAAATACGTTTTCCTAGCTATTGCATTAATGTCTCTTCATTAAAATTCAAAACGCTTTCAAAATGTGCATTGGTGCATATCCAGTTGTCTTCCGCCTTTTGCGCTTGCTTTGTTGGCTTGCTTACGATGCTCCTGCATCAGTTGGCACAGGGGCAGACCCAGGGTTCAACGCTACAACAACGCACCAAAAAAACCCTAACTACCGGTCCTTTCGGCAACACCTGCGAAGAAGATGAAGTCTCACCCGAGGTAGAGGTAGGGGTGGTTGTGGGACTCATATGTATGCAACCATATTCGAGACACAGATATGTGATTCTAACACTTAACACATCACTTAGAAGTTATCATTCATCAATATCTAGTTCTTAGTTATAGCGCAATTGAACCCTACCCTCAGCACAGATAAACCCTAAACTACAGAGAATCACAGTATTCATTCATATCTAAGGTGTTTAAGCACTAATAATATTTATATAGGTCATATCTAACATCCATCCATATCATTAAGCACTAAGCATCAACGTATCTATCTATCATTCATCTATATTAAAGCACTAAGCAAGTAAACACATAAGCACATCAATATATCGCACAAAGCATAGAAACACAACATGTACGTGGTTCACCCCCACCTTGGAGCTATGTCCACCTACTATTCTCTTCTTTATTATCTTTGGTCAAGCTTCTTACAGGCACATAGCATCAAAATCCTACTCCGCAGAAGACAGGAGATCTGCGTGCACTCCGCCAGATCCTCCTTCTTTGAGCTAGGGTACAACACCAAGCCTTTACACAGTCTCTTACAATTACTTTCACTTAGCCTTGCAAGCCTCACACAGTTTGCACAAAACACTTACAACTCTTGATCACATAGATCAATCACTAGCACTTAGCACCACTAACAACTGACTCTTCATTACATCGCCTGGTTTTCTTTATATATTACAAAATCAGGCCTATACATGGGTAAACCCATGGGCCAACATTCCCATACCCATTACATAATCCCAAAACCCAAAAATCACTAAAAGGGGCCGAGATCCCACGATCTCTGCTGTGTCTTGTGCTCCACCTTTGACAGCATGTCGAAGTCCCAAAAATAGGTCAAACATGACCAAGAATCTACAAAACTTGGTCAAGGGCCAACAAATGAAGACCATTTCTTACTAAGGAGGGAGGATTGATCCAAGTGGATATCGGTAGCCACCCACCTACTCCAAATGGCTCAAAACAGTTTGTTGGAAACTTACTATTTGTAGCATTTCCAAACTTTCGGGGCCATTTTGAGGGCCTAAATTATGTTTTTTTGTGATCGGGCACCTCAATGAGAGCTAAAGGTTTTTATTGAGCCCCTAAAATGAATCTCCTCATATATACCTTTCCAACGAGCTATCATGCACCCCAAACAAAGATCGTATGCCAAAGTTACGCCCTCGGGAAGGTGATACACCAAACTACCCAAAACAGGGTCCACAAAACTATTGACTTTTCATCTTCTGGGGTTAGGATTTGGATTTTATTTATGTTAAAAATTCCTTTGGAGCCTCATTGTAACCATCATATTCTTTTGAATGCGAGTAGCCGTCACATCTCTTCTCAGAGATAAGTTGCCACCATTTTAGTGTGTCTTTCACTATGTATTTCTACAGTTTTGTACATTTCGCTCATTTATAGAAATTGTGTATTACTATATCTTTGTGTTTATGGTTATATCTCTGATATATCTATGCTATATTATTGAATATCTGATATATCTTTGTACATTTCTTTATTATATATCCGTTCTCATTTCGTGCTGAAAATAATTTGGATCATCAATGAAGAGAGATTAAAGCTATTCTCATTGTCCTTTGGCTAGATGTGCACATGTTCCATGTCCTCCATTCTCATTTATGAATCATAAACCTTGACCACACATATCCTTTTTAGGGCATGTTTGTCTAAGGTGGCCATACATATGACAAATAAAGCATGTAAAAGGGATCTTTACATAATCTTTCTCTTCACAATATAAATGATTCCCCACCTAGATATCAATATCCCAAGTTCATTTCCACACAAATCTTGTCCATAGAAGTCCTATCAAGGGAATGGGTTTTTTCATCAACATATACCATCCTACCCAAAGTGTTTTCTTTTAGACATCAATACCTTTCTCATTGGATCAAATATAGGATTCTAGTTTTGGAGCAACAAAATGGAGCTATCCCAATACCATGTTCCCTTAAAAATATTTTCTTAGTACTTTGATGTCTAAAATACAATATTTATCCAACCCACATACAACAAATGGAAAATAGGAGCATATCCAAGTTGTTGTTTCCATACTTTTCTCATGCACATGCTCATTTATTTTTTAGAGATAAGTCTTCCATGCAATTTTCCTACAAACATTGTTGCTTGATAGAGTTGCACTTGCTCCATCACTACATCTTGACCCAATATCAAATTCATTCCTTTTGCTCTCCACTTTACAAACTTTATCTTCCTTCTCCTTCTCTTTACCATCCCTTCCTTAGCAATTTTTGAGCCCCCTATATTCTTGCTCACGTTAGGGACAATTTCATAGATAAATTGCTTTGTTAGAAAATGACTCTCACCATCTTTTTGTATGCTTCTAATAAGACCACATCCACCACCTCCAATGTTGTATGGTCAACTTCAACTTTATTCTTGGATTGTAGTGGAGGTGAGGCCCTCCTTACAACCCCATAATTTCCCATGAACTCCACCTCAACAAGAAGGACCTTTTGGCATGAACTAACATCTATATCCAAGCTAAGACAAGACCCATCATAAACCCAGACCCCCTCATCATTACTTATGTCCATATATGAGAACCTAAAACCTCCTACCTCCAATTTTTTTTGTCTAGGGATTTTTTTACTTTGGTTTTGTAAACTGATTTGACATGCCCCATTTTCATCCATAAATTTGTTCGAAGATTGGTTGTTGTCATTGATGTCAACCCTAGCCATGGGTTTTGGACCGCAAGATTGATGAAGGTATTTGGACATGAAGGAAAATGCACATGCAGATACAACACCCATGGATGGATAGTATACATCATGTTGTTTCCAGTGGTATGTGGCATGTCCTATGCATCCTCATGGTTGAGGAGAAATGAATTTTTGAAAATGACAAAGTGAATTGAAAAAGGAAGTACATGTAGTCCCTGAAGACAATTAAAGAAAAGAATTACAAAATAAGAAAGTGTCAGGTCGGCCCTAATGTTAAAAGGAAGTGATATGAATGGTATAAATAAATATCATTATATATTCATTTAATACACAAGTCAAATTTAAGAGGAAATCAGAAGTAAATAAGGCCAGATTTCAAGGGAGGATGAAGTCTTTTGGTGATGTGTTCTAAGCTATGTTATTTTCAGGTCATCTTACCATTTTCACTATAACTTTTTTTTCTAGAACGATTCAGATGGTGAAATTTCTATGGTATTGTGAATACATATCAAGGTACCTATGGTAAAAATTTCAGCTCTTGAGTCTCTATAATTATGGAAATACACTCTGTGGAAGATAGGGTTTGTGACCAGTCTTGAAGCTAGTAAAAAAATAGGAATTCCGGGTAAAACAATCATAAATTATTCATAGAGAATCCAAATGAAGTGGGATAAATTTCATTTGAAATAATACAAACTGTAGTTTCTTATGTGCGAGTTTCAAAATCGGATGTTAAATATTTAGCGTGGGGCATTCTATGCACGTTCACTCTCTTGAATAAACCTGAATTGAATAAAGTCTACCATTCTTTCTATAACTTCTTTTTGGGGAGGATTCAAGGAGTGAAACTTGGAAGAGTTTCAGAGAATACATTGAGTAATATTATCTATAGGATCAGAGTACTCCAAGAATTAAAGAATTGCAGAAATTGAAGAAGTCTCGGGAAGCATTATCAGGTTCTATATGATTATTGGTTGATGGTGATGATTTAATGTAAAGTTTTATTATATCTCATATATTCTTGGGTGGAAAGAATGGGAAAGGATGGAGAGTTAGATCCTCTCTTGATATTGGAGGATTGTATCTTCCTCTTGGAGGTTTATCCCTCCCTTTACATTTGGAAGCTATAGCTACCTTTGGAAGTCATTACTTCCCTTGAACAATAACTATTGATTATTTCTCATATATTGTGCATGGTGTATTGGTGTAACTCTTATACTATTGTTCATTGATCATTGGATATAGTTGAATGGTTTAAATATTAGTTTAAAAAGGTTTCAAATTGTACTTGATACTGATTCACCCCCCTCTCAGTATCAACAATTGGTATCAGAGTGGGTTACCTTCAGTACAGTTTAACCACTAGAAGGAAGATCCTAAGAAGAAATGGAAGACAAAATTCCAAATGGTATTCCACCATTTGATGGAAGCAATTTTGAATACTGGAGTAATAGAATGGAAACTTACTTGAAATCTCTTGGGGCAGATGTTTGGTTCTCAGGTGCTTCAGGATACAATGCTTTGAAGAAACCAAAGACTGCAGCTTAGAAGGAAACAAAAAGGAACAACAAATTGGCAATATATACCATCATGGATGGATTGACAGATTCAATGAAATCCAAGGTGGGATCATGTGCATCAGAAAAAGATATTTGGGACAAGCTACAAGACCTTTATGCAAGGAAAGAAGCAGAAGAAGAAGAAGAAAATGAAACAAATTACAACATCTCATATTTCAAAGAAGCAAATAGAGGTCCGTTCTTTTTCTTTAATTGTGAAGGAGTAGGATATGTTGAATTTGAATGTCCTCATCCGAGGATTGAAAGAGATGACACTGAAGAAGAAAAGTCCAATGAAGAAGAAGAAAATCATGAAACATAAATGATTCAACAAGAAGATGAGATTCTTAAAAAATTGAAGCATGTTGAGATTGAAAATAGCAAGCTCAAAGACATGCTTAGAAAATAAGAATTGAATTGGGTAGTTGTGAAAATACAGATGTAATCTTGAAGAAACAATTAGAAGACTTTGAGAAAGTAAGAGAAGAAACCGTTTCCTTGAAAACTCTACTCGAAGAAGAAAGAAGAATAGGAGAAGTAAGGAATGTCCAAATGATGAAGAAATAATAAGATTGTGAGAAACTTGAACAAGAATTTGTCTCATTGAGGAAGAGATTAAGAAACTCTCAAGTGCCAAAAGACTTAACGCATCTTGGATACATGGCTGAAACTTCATACAAAAAAGATGCAAATACCAACAAGAAGGTTGAAGAAAGAGCTACACAGACAGTTGATGAGAAGTGGACCAGGATACCAGAAAGAAGGAATGATTACAAAAGAGATGAATATCCAAGAAGACCTCCTGCCTTCAGGAATCAAAGAAGCTTCAATTGGTATGAAGGAAACTACAGAAGAGTAGATCATGAACCCATATGGACTACATCACAAAGAAGGCCACTTACTCCAAGGTATCAATTTTTTTTTCTTGGTCATTGTTATACTTGCAAAAATTTTGGACATAAGGCAATTAATTGTAGAATCAATGAAAGGAACAAATACGCAAGAAATATGAATGGTGTAAATAGAAGATATGGAAATAATCGTGGATTTGTCAACAGAAGTTATAATTCATTTTCCCATTGATGGACAAAAATATGGTATGCTACAAATGTAATTATCTTGGTCACAAAGAATGACATTGCAGATATATGAATGAAGATGTCCCTATGCCAACCACAGTATGGAGAAGGAAAGAGATTATAAACAATGAATATTGTCGAATAGAATTAACCACGGAAGAATGTAAAGAATAATATGAATGGTACATAGACAATGGATGTTCTTCACACATGACCAAGGATCAAGACAAATTCATTAGCTTGAAGAGAAAAGGTGGAAATGTTGCATTTGGAAATGACTCATCTGCCAAAATACTTGGAAATGACTCATCTGCCAAAATACTTGGAGAAGGTGTAGTAGAGCTTGGAAGAAAAAATGTAAAAGAAAAGAATGTCCTATTGGTTGAAGACTTGAAGCATAATCTACTTAGTGTTAGTAAAATGTGTGATCAAGGATAGGCTCTTACGTCTGACTCCTGAAAATATAAAATCAGAGAAAATAACTCACGAAGATTGGTTGCAACTGCAACAAGAAGACCGAACAACATATACATCCTAGACATGAAGAAGAGAGAGAAGATAGAATCCACACAAAAGGATTCCAAGGAAGAAAAATTCTCAGAGACCAAAAATAAGGATGAAGTATTATTGAGTGCCACATGTTCAGGGGGAGTAGCCCCAAAGAAGAGAGTTATCTTTTGTCATTAAAATCAGGGGGAGAAGCCCTACCCTTTGCCATTGATGTCAAAGGGGGAGAGAAATTGGGATCATGATGATAGGGAGAGCATGAGTGTTTCCAGCAATGACAAAGGGGGAGATTGTTGGAAGATTGATTGTTGTCATTGATGTCAACCCTAGTCATGGGTTTTCGACCGCAAGATTGATGAAGGTATTTGGACATGAAGGAAAATGCACATGCAGATACAACACCCATGGATGGATAGTATACATCATGTTGTTTCCAGTGGTATGTGGCATGTCACGTGCATCCTCATGGTTGGGGAGAAATGAATTTTTGAAGATGACAAAGTGAATTGATGAAGGAAGTACATGTAGGCCTTGAAGATAATTAAAGAAAAGAATTACAAAATAAGAAAGTGTCAGGTCGGCCCTAATGTTAAAAGGAAGTGACATGAATGGTATAAATGAATATCATTATACATTCATTTAATACACAATTTGAATTTCATAGGAAATTAGAAGTAAAGAAGGCCGGATTTCAAGGGAGGATGAAGTCTTTTGGTGATGTGTTCTAAGGTATGTTATTTTCAAGTCATCTTACCATTTTCGCTATAACTTTTTTTATAGAACGATTCAGATGGTGAAATTTCTATGGTATTGAGAAGACATATCAAGGTACTTGTGGTAAAAATTTCATCTCTTGATTCGCTATAATTATGGAGATACACTCTATGGAAGATAAGGTTTGTGACTAGTCCTAAAGCTAGTCAAAAAATAGGTGTTCCAGGTAAAACAGTCATAACTTCTTCATAGAGAATCCAAATGAAGTGGGACAAATTTCATTGGAAATAGTACGGACCATTTTTTCTTTTTTGCAAGTTTCAGAATTGGATGTTAAATATTGAGCGCGGGGCATTCTATGCACGTTCACTCTCCTGAATAGACCAGAATTGAATAAAGTCTACCATTCTTTCTATAACTTCTTTTTGGGAAGGATTCAAGGAGTGAAAATTGGAGGAGTTTCAGAGAATACATTGAGTAATATTATCTGCAGGATCAGAGTACTCCAAGAATTGAAGAATTGCAAAAATTGAAGAAGTCTCAGGAAGCATTATCAGGTTCTATGTGATGATTGGTTGATGGTGATGATTTAATGTAAAGTTTTATTATCTCTC
>ML777351.1:166840-178533 GCA_009831015.1 Picea engelmannii
CTCTTGATATTGGAGGATTGTATCTTCCTCTTGGAGGTTTATCCCTCCCTTTACATTTGGAAGCTGTAGCTACCTTTGGAAGTCATTACTTCTCTTGAACAGTAACTATTGATTATTTCTCATATATTGTGCATAGTGTATTGTGGTGTATTGGTGTAACTCTTATACTATTGTTCATTGCTCATTGGATATAGTTTAATGGTTTAACTATAATTTGGAAAAGGTTTCAAATTGTACTTGATACTGATTCACCCCCCTCTCAGTATCAATAAAATCGACAATCTATCAAGGTTACTTGGATACCCACTCCAACCTCTAGGCCTGAATACCCACTCCAACCTCTAGGCC
The DNA here is from genome assembly GCA_009831015.1 of Picea engelmannii. Classification (NCBI taxonomy): domain Eukaryota; kingdom Viridiplantae; phylum Streptophyta; class Pinopsida; order Pinales; family Pinaceae; genus Picea; species Picea engelmannii. The sequence goes on from ML777351.1 coordinate 167,189, forward strand.
TGAAGATGGCCTTTTGTTGTGAGAATTTATTACAACTAACTAGTGATCTCATTGTTCATTCAAAATATTTTCAGTTGGTGTTGTCACGAGGCCTTGAGATTCGCCTCATCCAATCGAGGTTTTTCTCTCACCAGTTAGTTGTGTGTTGAGTTTGATCATCACATCTCGCGGATGGACACAATATGTCAACTTTGTCCTCTTAATGATACTAAGAAGGAAAACCACTTCATTCTCAGATGTCCTATATATTATCAAATCCACAGGAGATTCATTCTCCATGATTACCCCCTATACAAAAAGCATCATCAGGAAATGACAAGGAATGAAACCTTATGGAGCCTCTCCTCTATCACACATCAATACATAAATGTTCTACTAACCACTGACATAGTTGAAAACCTTGGTACAATAGGATAATGGCCCATGTCAAAGGGTTGGTTAAACTATCACCTCCATCAACAACCCAAATATGAAACCCTCAAATTGCATGGAATCTATAAACTAGAAATATTGTTTTAACAATACTCTTATCAATTATAATACTAATAATAATCGGTCTTGTTCTAATAATATTATTAGTCATGTTCTCAGTGAGTGCAAGTGCATGATTATCCTTATGTTATATTGCATATTGCATCACGTCACATCATAAAAAGAGGTAGTGAAGGCCATGGTAGGGAAATATTGCAATGGTCATGGAAAGATTGAATGGAGTTGTTGTGGTTCCATATTTCTATAAGGTTGGTATTTCTAAAACGTACCAAACTCAATGACAATTACTACAACCACAACCTTCACATTGCTAACTTAGTCCATCCTTAACACTCTATCAATGGAGATCACTCTAGTGTTGAGTCCTCCTTACCCAAGTCTCATCTCATCCCATCCCCTACGACACCCACAACATTTCCTTCATTGACCACTATGCATACTCTAGTTTTTAAAATACCACAATTATTATTGGGTTAAATTGTTTAATTTTAATCCATTTCATATAATTGAAAAAACAAAAATCATAATAATAACCATAATAATTTTACCGAGCATCTCTTTTGAATGATTATTTTAGTTACATAAACCATAAATCAATATATTTTTTAAAAATAAGTTTCATATAAACTTCAATTATGTCGTCCATTGTAATTATATTATTTTAAAATAAGTTTATATATGAACTTCAAATTTGTGTTCAACTATAACTAGAAAATGGAATACGATAAATGAAATCCATTATTTATTATCAATTATTATTTTTTAAATATAAATTACAAATTTGTTGATTTCAACTTTTATATATATATATATATATATATATATATATATATATATTCTTTCCTAAAATTGATAAATTAACTATCAAACATGTTTATTATTATTAAATAATAATATTATTTATTTATTGGTAAATTAAGTGTTTTGATGCACAGTGGAATTGGACGTGTAATTCACAAATTCAAAATTTAATTAGAGTGAAAATGAATGACCAGATTTTATCTCTGGCTCGATCCTATCAAATAAAAAAGAATAGCTACTGATTTTAATTTGTGAATTTAAAACATTGTATTATCCAATTAAGTTAACACTTTATTCCTTAAAAATTAATGGAATGTAGAAATTATAGTTAGTAGATATTCCCAAATACTTTTACATACCCCACTAAATCTTGTTCTTTATTTTGATGTTTCCATGCAATGATAAATATAAAGAAAAATCTCAAGGAATCATGAAAAGACATCTCTTTTCACCTTTAAGAATTTTAGATGGCTAGTGTGAATACCATCTGGTGAGTAAGAGATTTTTGCAAAGAGATAATGGATTTATATATATTATTAGAAATTTTGAAAATATTTTTTTATTGGATTGAATATTTTAGCGTTAGAGTTATTATACATTTTCTCTAATATTTTCTCCCATTCCAATTTTTAATCGACTAATGTGAATACCATTTAGTGAGTACGACACTTTTGCAAAGAGATAATGGATTTATATATATCATTAGAAATTTTAAAATTATTTTTTATTGGATTGGAGATTTTGACGTTATATTTATTATACATTTTCTCTAATATTTCCCCCTCACCCCCACCCTCTTTAGATTTATTATACATTTTCTATAATATTTCCCACCACCCCCACCCTCTTTTGCTAAGAGACAATGGATTTATATATATCATTAGAAAATTTGAAAATATCTTCTATTGGATTGAAGATTTTGGCATTAGAGTTATTATACGTTTTCTCTAATATTTCCCCCCACCTCCACCCTCATATAAGCGTGGAGGTGGGGGGAAATATTAGAGAAAATTTATCTCTCATATAAGGATGGGGGTTGGGGGAAATATTAGAGAAAATGTATCTCTCATATAAGGGTGGGTGTGGGGGGAAATATTAGAGAAAATGTATTATACATTTTCTCTAATATTTCTCCCCACCCCCACCCTTATATGAGGGTGGAGGTGGAGGAAACTATTAGAGAAAATGTATAATGTATCTCTCATATAATGATGGGGTTGGTGGGAAATATCAAAGAAAATATATTATACATTTTCTCTAATATTTCCTCCCACCCCCACCCTTATATGAGAATTGGAATGGGACGAAATATTAGAGAAAATGCTATATGAATGCTTTCTACCTCATAAATTGGAGATTATATAATTTCCAATATTTTAATAATAGGATAATTATGATTTTATAATGAAATATGTATATTATGCAATATACATTCTTTTAAGAAAAATGTTACATAATTATTTGTTTATAAAATGGAAAATAATACACTATTTTTTATTTCTAAATGGAAGAATACAGATTTAAAAATATAATTGTTTTTGTTAGTATCACTATTACAACCTGAATTATGAGTCTTAATATACCCAAACCAAAAAAAATGAACAATGATATGTCACAATGAAGAGCCAATATACCCAAACCAAAAAACATATAGCTTAATGCCATTTTCATTTCACTTATGACAACTTACCATATGTAGCATGGATGATAAATCTTGAAGAAAAAATGAATTTATGTTGCAATTAAAGTTTATACAATAAATTTCAATCTTTTGTCTATTAGTTGATTTATAGTGTTATGTTTTGGGAAAAATAAAGAAAACTAGTTGATTTACACTGTTATGTTTTGGGAAAAATAAAAACAATAAGTGATATGAAACTTAAAAAATGTAGTTTCTAAGATTTTGTAAAAATAACAATGATAATATCTTAAGTTGGTTGTTATTGATAAACATTTTCTTGTTTGTGAAAGAATGGTGTTACTTCCGGACATCAAATTTCATTGGAAACTCTTATATGCATACGACAAGCTTCACCTTATTGCACATTGTTCTAGTTACGATTACACCTTTATGTGATTGAGTTTAAGGTCACCATAAGAAGTTAAGGATGAAATGAATGATTTCATAGTAAAATTCATTGAAAATAACACAAACTATTTATTTCCTCGATGTGCATATTCATCTCAATGCAAATTTCTCATTTCCTTATCATGTGTCTCCATCCCCACCACCACATTTGTATTATGAGATAATGATTAATACTAAAGATGACCAAGGATGAGAACCAAAAGTGGCCAACAATGAGAACTTCAATTACACTTACACCATTAAATTTTACTCACATCATCACAATGCTCCTCCCTCCTTTCATTTTTGTCTTTTAATTTAAGATTCATCATTTTACATGTCCATCCCTAATTTACTTTGACATTCAAATTTACACATTAAAAGGGTATACTAGATGGACAAAATGTTTTATGACAAGTATTTTTATCATTAAGTTTTATTATTTTTTAAATGTATGTGATTATTTATATTACTTGTTAAATAAAATAATTAGATATATTTACATGTTAGGTTAAATGATTACATATATTTACATGTTATGTTAAATGGTTTTATTTATAGAAAAAATACAATATTACTAAAATGTTTATGACGAGTAATTTGATAATTAAAATCTATTCCTTTTCAAAATGTATTTGATAATTTATATTACTTAAAATACAATATAACCAAAATGTTTTATGACGAGTAATTTGATCTTTAAATTCTTCCTTTTGACAACGTATTTGATAATTTGCATTACTTATTATTACAGAGAGTATTTAGATATATTTGCAATCTAAATAGATATATTATATTTATAATATTAATAAATTTAATTTAAAAAATTAAGAGTTAATCATGATAATAAAAATTAATTATTATAATTTTTTAAATTTTTTTATCAATATTTATTAAATTTAAATTTAATAAATTTATATTCATTAAAAAATAATTAGAAATGATAAAAGAGTAGAGAAATAATATAACTGATAAAAAATAATCTATATATTCATACAATTTTGTAATTTGTGGCTAATGATGTCAAGTCACCCATAGTATTAGATGATGAGAAGTTTTCTCATAATAATATGTCTATCAACCCAATAAATAAATAAGTGAAATTTGTAACAAAGTTGCTTCTATTTATTTTGGAGCAAAAGAGAAGTGACAATGGCTACTTCATGCCTTTAAAATTTACATATTTAAGTGTTAATAACTATTGACAATGTTAGAAGTGTAAATTAAAGTCTTCAAAATCTTTGTAAAATAATTCGATGAATAATACATAGGGCATATTAATCCTCTCTATATCATTAAAAAGTATGATCCAACTAAAAAAACTATCAAAATTCTCTAACATCACCTAATCATTCCAAACTATCATAACATAACTAATTATTCATAATTCATTTAAAACATTTAATATTCTAATTTCATTATAAAATGAAAATAAGAATATAAAGTTTAAGTAAATAAAATAATATAATTATTATAGTATTAATTCTTAATAATTAATAAATTATTGAAATTACTAGTAGTAAATTGAATAAAATTATTAGTAAAGTGGATAAAGTTATTGAATAATATTTTATAACTCTATATAATTATAAAATAATTAATATTATTTATAATAATTAACAAAATAAGTATTGAAACTAGATTTTTAATAGTTAACTCTTTATAATGAGCAACAAATGTATTGTGAATTAGATTTCATAATAAATTCTTTTCTATCTTATCAAAACTATTTGTATAATTTTAAATTGAAATATCAAAGTTTTCAAATACATAATTTATTATTAATATTTTTATTACATTATTATAAATATTATTATTGTATTTATTCAAAATATCACTATAAGATGAAGACTAAATTACAAGTAAATATTATTTCAAAAATAATTTAAATTAAAAAACTTAATAATACTCACTTTATAGTTATGAATATGAAAATTTTCCAATACATGTATGTTTTCCTTTAAGCCAAAACTAAACACTAAAATTTATTAAATTAATACCCTATCTTTTTTTTAAGTGAGTATAAATTCATGTATTACTAAAAGAGATTATGATACAAAGAGAGGGGGGACTCCCTGGTCTGCCACAATGAAAACCAGACCAGGGGTTCTGTAGTTGCGTTTTCTAAGATAGCAAAGGGGTATGGCTGGGCCGCCACCTCGGGAAACCAGCCCAGTCCTACCATATCTAGTTTTGAAAAGATACACAAAAACATATATGTAAAAAGACACAACATATAAAAGGAGGTTGACCCTACGTTGAGCAACATGACTTGACCAATGGCTAAACCAACACTAGTCCAGGATTATGAGATGTTTTTTGCCTTCATCCTTCCTATCCTTGTTCTCATCCCTTTGAACCATCGTAGGAGTCTTTCTGATACAGGCTGGGGCTCCATTCCAGTCCGCTGGCGTGATGTCCATGTGATGGACGTACCATAAGTATAGGTGGAATTGGGCTGCCATTCGCTCGATCTTATCCTTCTGGTCCCTCTGGCCCTCAACTAGTCATTTTGTACTAGCCTCGAGGTTGTTGAGGTGACTCAGGATCTCTGTAAGAAGTTTTTTGTGGTCCCTGTTATGCTTCTTGCTGGAATCTTTCCTTTCAGAGCTCGCCTTGCCTATTAACATCTTTGTTCGCCATGCCTCCTCCGTCGTTTTGTGGTAAAGGGTTACTCTGGGTTGTGTGGCCTCTGAGTCCTTATCCAGTTTGCTTCCTTACTCAGTTCCTTCCAATCTTTACCCTTGCGTTTAGTATTGATTTCTTTCTCCCACCTGGTGATGATCGCTCTTCCCTTTGGCTCGACCAGCATATGAAAGGTTCTCTTGGCTTCTCTGGCTGCTTGCTCCATCCTTGTAATCCTCCGGGAGCTTGTCGGAGATTCTTTTCCATGGGGGCTTCTCTTACTATGAGTTTTCTTCATACGTACCATCTCGGCTGGTTTCTAGTAGTTTTTTCCTTAGATTCCCCTTTTGTTCCTATCTACACATCCCTTGTTTTTGTGATAGATCCTGCAGTTTCTCTTTTCCTGTCTGTATCTATTCCTCTTGCTTCTTCTCTTATGGGATTTCCCCAGCTACAGGCTCATCCTAGCAATCATGGTCTTCCCATAGAGGTGAACCTTCCCATCCTTTTTCCCTATCTCGGTATGTGTGCTCATGATGACCCGACCATAACCCCTGCGCCAACCCTTGCACATGCACGTTGTACAACTAACTGTGCTACTCCCCGTACCTATGCTTGGGTGAGGTGTATCCATACTTTTCCATGGTAACACCTTTTTCCCTTCATCATTTGTGACCTGCTGATTACCTTCTCTTCTTTCCCATGAACTACCCTTGTACTTCTTTCTATTGACAGGACCTTGGTGCCATACCCCCATCTGATGTGTGTTCTGAGTCTGCATTGTAACTTGTGGTCAAGTGATGGGCAATCGGATTCTGTTTGGATCCTTCGTGCCCATCAGTTAGCCTTGCGCCTCCTTCCTCGATATGGTTGTCCATACTTAGGCTGTCATCACGATTGTTTGTTGCTAGTTGGATGCAGTCTGTTTTAAACTAACCATTCGGGATGTTACTCTAGGTAGTGTCTAGTTCTGGTCCTTCCTTGCTAACCCTAATTAGCGATTATTTCCACCAGTCCATTTGCTGACCTGCGTACCTAGCACAACTCCACTGTGTTCATCGTCTGCAGATGCTCCTGAAGTTTTTGCAGGGAGTGTGCCAAGCGCCAGTGCCTCTGAATTTTTCCTACTCTAGTGCCATTTTGGAGTCTCTTCACTGTGTTGATAACCAACATGGAGTCACCTTCCACGATGGTGTTTGTCATCCTTTCGCGCCTTAGAATCTCAAGACCGGTCTCCAGGGCTCCGAATTTCGTGGCATTGTTGGTTGAGTTTCCCATACTCCCAACGTACAGATGGATTATGTTTCCATCACTATCCCTGATTACCCCTCCAATTCCTATCATTCTCAAGTTTCCTTTTAATGCTCCGTCAAAATTCAACTTGAGGGACCCTGTTGGAGGGGGATTCTAGTTGCGCTCACCTATTTGGAGTTGTGGTAGCTGCCTTACTTGAGTGTGGTTGCGCCCATCTTTTAGGTGAAGATCTTATAGGATTCAGGAGTCCTGGCCTATGAGTTGTACTCTTCCCGTCTAACAGTTGCGGCTCTACATTGTTTCATTTATCAGGGAGATTATTGTTTCCTTGAGTTTCCCTTCCAGTCAGATTTCATTCCCGAAGATGCACTGGTTCCTTTCTTTCCATATTGCCCACATGATCATCCCCGAAATGAGAGTCCAACAGAGGTTCACCTCTTCATTTTCACTGTAATTCTCATTCCAGATTTTGATGTTTGCGCAGATGTTACCTCAGATTCTATTGGACTGTCGAAAGATACCTGTCGCCCAATCCCAGATCTCTGTTGTGTAGATGCATTCGTCGAGGAGATGATTCGTTGTTTCTTCCTTAGCTTGACAGAGGTGGCATCGTGATGGGCCAATGAATCCCCTTTTCCTTAGGTTTTCCCAAGTTAGAATTCAGTTGTGAAGTACTAACCATTTAAAAATTTTATTTTTTGGCCATTGGGGACTTTTCCAAAGATTATCCCATTATTGCGCTAGATCTTCTTGGTCCTGATCCACGATGTAATGTCGGACTTCATTCAAGTTGAATTCCCTGCCATATTTTTATCCCCATCTCAGTTGGTCCTCTTCTTCCAAGAATGCAATTTTCCTTTTCCCCAGTTCCTCCAAAACCTCTTTCACGCTTGTTGTGGTCCGGTTTCTATTTTGCGAACTAAGACTGTCCCAGATTCTCCATCTGTTGTGATCTATTTCTCGTTTCTAGTACTGCTAGACTTTGGTTCTGCCTTGCATGGTCATGTTCTATTCGGGTTCCTCCCTATCCGGATTTTCCATTATGGGTTCATGTTGCCAAGCATCCTCCTAGAATCTGGTTGTGTCTGGATCCAAGTTTAGTTTTGCCAAGCTAGATTCTAGATGGTTGATCCCTCCCTGGTGCCCCTAAAGAGGATTTTGTCCTGGTCATTTATGTCTGGGGAATACTTGGCCTTCTAGAGGTTTACCCACGGTGTAGAAGTTTCTTTGACCCATCTCCACCAGAGCTTCACCCCGTAGGCATCGTTGGTTAGTTGTGGGTCTTGTAGCCCCAGGCCTCCTTTTCTTTTTGGTTTGCAGACCTTCTCCCAGGCCACCAGGGCTCATTTTTTCTTTGTTTCCTCTCCTCGCCATAGGAAGTCTCTTTGGATGGTTCTTATTTTTTGTAGTATCCCCTTGGGGGTTGGAAAAATAGATATCATATAGGTTGGAATTGCTTGCAGAACCGACTTGGTCAATATGAGTCTCCCCGCTAGGTTGAGGGGTCTGTACGTATAGTTTTTCACCCTCTCCTGTAACTTGTTGATCACTCCCTCCCATGTTGACATTTTGTAAGCTCTATCTGTCAGGGGGATGCCTAAGTACTTGGTTGGGAGTTTTTTGCATTCAAAACCCAAAATATTGATCAGGTTTCTTTGGATTGAAGGGTTGGTGTTGAAGATATAGATCATAGATTTGGAGTGGTTGATCTCGACACCTGAGGCTTCCCCAAACTCTTCTAAGATTATTTTATAGGATTTTTATTCCTTGACCGTGGGTGTGCCATGGAGTAAGGTGTCATCCATGAACTGTTGGTTTGTGGAAGTAGGGAAGTTTTCAAAAGGTTTGATACCTGTTATTTCTCCTGTTGTTGTTGCACTTTTTATGCTTCGATCGAGACCTTCCATCATCAGAATGAACAGGAAGGGGGAAAGAGGGTCTCCTTGTCTTATGCCTCTCATGGGATATAAAGGTTTGGCTAGGGCTCCATTTATTAGGATCGAGTAACATATCGTGGACAATAGGCTGACAATCCAGTTGATCTAGTGTTGGGTGAAACCAAAAGCTTCCAGAGTCTTGACCATGTAGTGCCAACTAATTTTGTCCCAATATTTTTCTAGGTCCAGTTGTATTATCATCCCCCCTATCCATTGAATCTTCAGGGTGTGGATTATCTCATGGGCATGGATGATGTTATCCATGATTTGTCTTCATTCCAAGAAACCTGCCTGTTCTTGTGAAATCAGTGTGGGTAGGAGGGGTTTCAATCTATTGGCTATGACTTTGGAGATTATCTTGTAAACAACATTGCATAGAGCTATGGGTATGTATCTGTCAGGGGTACTGGATTCATTTTCTTTGGGGATTAGAGTAATCATTGTAGAATTTAGCGCTTTTAGAATGGAGGTTGACCGCCTGGAATCCTCCACTACCCTATAGACGTCATGTTTGACCACTTCCCAATAGGATTTGAAAAATTCCACTCTGAAACCATATGGATTTGGGGCTTTCCCGTTGGGCATCTCCTAGATCACTTGATCAATTTCCTCCTTAGTGATGGGTTTATTTAGGTTGTTATTTTGATCCTCGGTGACTAGACAGGGGATGTGCTGAGTTATCCTTTGGATGGCCTCTATTTTGTCTTTGTTGGGTTCCTGGGCTATCCCATGGAAGTGATTTACCAGAGTATTTTCAATCTCCTTGTGGGATTCTCTCTCAATCCCATCACGATCCTTAATTTTCAGGATTTTGTTGTGGGCTCTTCTAGAAATGGTTGTTCTATGAAAAAACTTGGTGTTCCTCTCTCCTTCCCTTAGCCATCTAATTCAGATCTTTTGTCGCCAGAGAGTTTCTTCCTACTGACATCTAGCTTCCCATTCTTGGTCATCTAGATCTCTTCCTTTTTTCCATCCTCTGTATAGCCTTCGGCTATGCATATTTCCTAGAGTTTTCTCATTTTGTCTTCAATGTTTTTTTTATCTTGGTTTAAATTTCCAAATATTTCCTTGTTCTACTCCTTGAGCTTATATTTGATGTACTTTAGTTTCTTATAGAGTTTGAACATCCTTGTCCCTTGCTCTGGTTGTTCCTCCCGCCACCACTGTTTGATATTCTCCTTGAAAGTGGGGTGTTCGATCCAAAATTTCTCAAATCTAAAAGGTCTATTCTTCGGTGTGGTTTGGAAGTCTACTTCTAGTTGGACTGGCCAGTGATCAGACCCTCCCCAGGGAAGGATGTTGTAGTCTAAGGTTAACCCTTGCAGAATGATAGACTCCAACACTAAGAATCTATCTAGTCTTGTCGCTACCTGATGTTGATTCATCCATTTATTGTTCTAGGTGAAATGTCCATTATTAGTTTCGATGTCCACCATCTCTGTTGTGTCTATAAACATTGAGAATTCTTTCGCATCTCTATCCAATCTTCTAGTACCTCCTTTTTTCTCTACAAGTGACGTGATGATGTTGAAGTCCCTTGCCAGGATCCAGTGGAGGTTGATGGATCGGGCTTTTAGGTCTTATAGGTCTAGAATCATTCTTCTCTTTTACTCTAACATATGGGGTCCATACACATTGGTGCATAGTATCACCTCCATATTTCCAATGATTTGCATGCTAACCGAAAGTGTGTGCCTGGTAGCTTCAGCTGCTATTAGGCTCATCACTTGTGGGTTCCACAAGGTGAGAATACCTCCTGCCATCTGTTGTTGTTCGACAACCACCATCTTGTACTTGCTCCATCGTTTTTTGTTGATTGTTTCCACTTTGTCTATAGTGGATTTTGTCTCTTGGATGAAACAGAGGTTCGGTTGTGTTGGAAATACTAAGACAACTGAGAGGGGGGGGGGTTGAATCAGTTGTTTATGAGCTTAAACAATTTTATACCTTTTAAAATATTGTTAATCTTCCTTCAAGTGATCATCAACAATATACAGCATATGGAAAGTAAAAGTAAAGACCATTAGTCATACATAAAGTACACACAGAGACAGATTTTCACGAGGAAACCCATAAAGGGAGAAAACCTCTTCTTCTTCGAAATGATAGGCAGTCTTTTTCAGTTCTGTACATCATTTACAATTGAGCACCAACTCAATGTGAGGCTG
>ML777351.1:186690-203448 GCA_009831015.1 Picea engelmannii
CAATCAGTTGTTTATGAGCTTAAACAATTTTATACCTTTTAAAATATTGTTAATCTTCCTTCAAGTGATCATCAACAATATACATCATATGGACAGTAGAAGTAAAGACTATCAGTCACACATAAAGTACACATAGAGACAGATTTTCACGAGGAAACCCATAAAGGGAGAAAACCTCTTCTTCTTCGAAATGATAGGCAGTCTTTTTCAGTTCTGTACATCATTTACAATTGAGCACCAACTCAATGTGAGGCTGCTACCTCTGTTTTACAAGCTGCAACTTGTTTGAGAGCTCCAACTCTCTGGTTTCTCTAGCACCCACTAGAAGGAAGCACCAACTCCCTGAATATTCCAGCACCAACTAGATAGAAGCACCAACTTCCTGAATGTTCCAGCACCAACTGGATGGAAGCACGAAATTCCAGTTACACAGGCTCCAACCTGCATAACAAAGAACACTAGTTCTCCCTTGCACCTCCCTGCCACCCTGGTTTCTCTGGCTACAACCAGATGGAAGTTACAACTTCCTGTGTTCAAGCACCCACTTGAACTTATGAGGAGAACAGTTCTCCTGAGCACCTCCCAACCTCCCTAAAATATCAAAATAGTGAAAACACAGACAATTTCCCAGATAAATCAATTCTTACCTTCCTTTCTCTGTTCTGTAAGTCTGATCTTCTACAAATTGTTCTGCTATTCTGCTCTGTGTTCCATTTCACTCTGCACATCTGCTTCCTTTCCTACCACACATCCTCTTCTATATTCTTCCTTACTGTTTCATTCCTTTCCTATCCAGAACAACCAACTTTTCACAATCTGTCTCCTATTCTTTTATGCATACCTCCATGTTGGTTCCACTTCCCATTTCCTTAGGCAAAAGAAAGACAATTGTCCAAGCAATTGAAAGGCCAACTGAAACGCTAACTGATTTGCAATCATGATTCCATTTTGCTAACAGAATCCAAACTCAGTAGTTAACTGTGAAAGAGAACAGTAACCCTCCGATCAATACTTGATCCAACGGTTCAAATCCAATTGGGATTTCCCACATCGCGATTTTGACACTCTTGGCGATCAGAGTTTTTGTCACTTACAAATCTCGATCCCCAAAACTCCGTGAAGAAGTAAGATCAACGGTTCAGATCATTTCTCGATCTGACGATTCAGATTCAATCGCGATTTCGCATATCGCGAAATCGGTATTCTTGTTGCATTGTGTTCTTTGCCTCTTGAATTCGCGATTTGCGAAACTTCGATATGGGGTGTGATCAACGATCCAGGTTTGATCTTGGCTCAACGACTGCGATTGAATCACAATATCGCGTATTGCAATTTTGGAAGTCTCGTTGCATTTGTTCACTTGCCACTCCATGTTGTGATCCCCAAAACTCTGACATGGACTGGAATCAACGGTCCAGGTATGATCTTGACTTGACGGCTATGATTGAATCACGAAATCGCATATCGCGATTTTGGGGTTATTGTTGTCGAATGTTTTTGTCACTTCAAAATCCCGATTCATGAAACTCCGATAAGGAGTTAAATCAACGGTCCAGATCACTTCTTATCTTAACGGCTGCGATTAAATCGCAAAATCGCATATCGCGATTTCAGGGTTCTTGATGTCAAGTGATTTTGTCATTTCAAAGTCCCGATCCCTGATACTCTGACAGTGACTAGAATTAACGGTCCAGATCACTTCTAACTTTAACGGCTGCGATTAAATCGCAAAATCGCATATCGCGATTTCGGGGTTCTTGATGTCAAGTGATTTTGGCATTTCAAAGTCTCGATCCCCGATACTCCGATAGTGACTAGAATTAACGGTCCATATCACTTCTAACTTTAACGGTTGCGATTAAATCGCGAAATCGCATATCGCGATTTCGAGGATCTTGATGTCAAGTGATTTTGGCATTTCAAAGTCGTGATTCACGAAACTCCGATGTGGAGTTTGATCAACGGTTCAGATCAACCTAAATCTTGATGGCTCAGATTAGATCGTGATTTTTCACATCGCAATTACTCCCACTTCTCCTTGTACTTTAAATAGCGTGTAGGTTATCCTTGATTCGGCGATGGTCGGGTCTTGCGCTTGGATCTAACGACTGAGCTCTGTCCTCCTCTTCATTGTCTTCATTTGAATCTAACGACCCTCTTTCTTTCAGGAAATTTGAATGGGATCCAATGGTCACTGACTCTTCTCCTCCTGATTAGTGTTGCGCTGCTACTCATTGTTGTTGTACTCAAGCCATCACCACAACCACAGCTGTACTCGCCATCAATGACAAGTATACACTGCCTGTTCATTGTCTGTTACATATTTACCAACAGGTTGTTCCTTCCTAAGTCTACTTTTGAGGATTCTATGCTTGCGCGGGTTGTTTATGACTCTTATATTCCATGTTATAACCTTCATTTAAACATGTGGGGGTGGATTTGGGGAAGAGATTCTTGGTTTTACCTGAGTTTATCAGTAGCACTCTAAGATCCTGTAGGGCTACGCTGTTTGATTTCCTTCCTTTTTTCCTTCTCGTCTGCTTGGGTGAGATTTGTGGTTGTCCCTTGCTGGATTTGATTCCTAGGTGTCCTATCTCCCCGTGTGTGCACTTGAGCCCTCTGGATTTGGCTTCCTCCCTTAGGAGGAACAGGTATTGGATGTGATCTAGTTGCTCCGTTGGTACGTTGTCTACTCCCTGCCTTTTCCATTGCTCCAATATTCTTGGGAGATCTATCCCTTCCCTTTCCACAAGGTCTCTGAGATCATGGTCTTCCATACCTACTTCACTTGGGGTCATGTTTGCATCTCCGTCTGCTTCCTGCATGGAGGTGTTTGCATCTCTGGTTTCTCTGTCCATAGGAGTTGCGCTACCCCCTTGTTCCTTCTTATTATTTGAATTATATGTGGGATAATTTGTTGCTTGTTCTCTGGCTTCTTGAGATTTTGTCGATTCCTTTCCTCCTTTTGCCCCTTATTTTGTTTTTTCCCGTCCTTCTGCTCTATTCTTGGGCTCAGGGTTGCTCCCTTTTGGGGTTTTACCTTGTTTCTTGTTAGCTCCGTTTTTATGGTTCAGCTTTATAAACCCATCCTTATCCTGTTGTGGGTTGGTGCTTTCTGCTTCTTGTTTTTTGTTGAGAGGACATTCTCTAATTAGGTGTCCATGTTCGTGACATCTTCTACATCTGAAGGGAATCTGCTCATAGTCTATGTTTTGTATCCATTCCTCATCCCTGAATTCCATACTTATGGCTTCTGGGAGTGCTCCCAACACATCCATATCTATGTACATTCTTGCGTAGGATGTATATCTCCCTCTTAGGGTGGCTTATGAAGTCTTCACATATTTTCCCAGTTTGTTCCCTATTTCTTCGAAGGTAGAGGGTAACCAGTAATCTAACGGCAAGGATTTAAATCTCAGCCATACAGGTACATTTTTAAAAGTTTCTTTTTCTGGGAAAAGTTTTCCTTCCAAGGTCGCATGTATAGTCCTACTGAGGCGTGGAAGTATGGAACCCCCTCAAAAACCCAATCCATGTCTTCCAGGTTCATGAATATTGTTGTGAAGAAGCCTTTCAAGACTAGGTGGAGCTCCACTTCTCCGCTTGTCTTCCAGTGATATTTAATCCAGTTGTGCAACGTTCTTTTTGTGGGCCACAAACCCATAAACTTGCAGATTAGCGCATGTGTCTTCATCTGGTCCTTGTAGAGTTGCATTTGCGGATCCTCCAGGATTACCTTGGGTATAATTGTTATTTTAGTTTTACACAGGTTGTGCCCTTCTTCCCCATTAGGCCTCATTGTTTCTTGCACTACACTCTGAGTTTCTCTGGCTTCTTCCCCTGTGCAGTCTCTTTTTCCCTAGTTCCTTTCCTGACTCTTTTCCAGGTCAGATCCCGAGGTGCTTGTCATTGGTGCCTTGAAACCTACGCCTCTTGGCCCTTTCCCCTTTTCCACCACTACCTACTTGTATGAGGGAGTTCCATTACCCCCCCCTTTGGTACTCATGTTCTCCTCTGCTATGGCTACGACTTGCAAATCCTAGATTGTAGTTGCTCCAAACCCTAGCTCTGCATAGGCCCTATATGAATTTTGAGTGGTTGTTATGAAAATATAAAGGTATGCGGGCTTGGCCCAATTAACCTTGTTCTGTGACTAGACCATGTCCTTGATCAGGTTTGAGCACAAGACCTGACCTTCGTTCCAAGAATGACTTTACCATCCAACCGCCTCTGCCAGCCTTAAAAGGTATGTGGGCTTCGCCCAGTTAAGATTGTTCCACGACTAGACCACGTCCTTGCTTGGGTTGCACAATACTTGACCTTCATTGCAAGAATGACTTTACCACCCAATCGCCTCCGCCGACCTTGAAAGGTATGCGGGCTTGGCCCAGTCAAGCTTGTTTCGCAACTAGACCACTTCCTTGCTTGGGTTTGATCACAAGACCTGACCTTCATTGCAAGAATGAATTTACCATCCAACCGCCTTCGCCGACCTTAAATTAATACCCTATCTATGGCAAGAATTTGCTCCATTTATTATTACTATCAACCAACCATATCATTGACTTTTATTATATTTTCATATTACAAGAGTAGAACTATTTTAACTATTTAATCTTTTCAATCAAAACAAGAATAATTCTTTAATTTTACAAATATGGTAGACATACACAAATATAACATTTAGTAGAATATATAATATTGGTCCAGAAAATAAAATTCCCACTAAGCTTTCATTTTTGTGAAAATTAAAATAGGATTCATTATTGAAAATAAGGTGTTTGCAGGATTAACTCGCTTAACAAGAAAATGGAAAGGACACGTATAAGCTAAGAGTGTTTATGATGGAGTGTACGATGGCCTTAAACTTTATTTCACCATCTCTGCATAGTACTTAATAACCAGATATATATTTTTTTAGACATTGATAATAATATATTTTTAATATTTGAATATTAATTTGCAAACTAAATAAAAATCTATTAATATTTTTATTGAATGAGAAAATAAAAAAATTGTAATATAATTTGAGAATGTGTGTTTCCAGAGTTTATCATATTGTTCAAGTGATGATGGGTGGAGTATCCACTCTAAATTTTGGACTTTTCAAAAACACTCACACACAATGATTATCTAGAAATCTCTTGAACAATTGTAATATAATATTTAAAAATTAAAAAATATTTCATTTAATATATATATATATCCATCTTAACCTAGGATCTATCAAGCTTCCAAAGGGATCAAATTTTTGGAGGTGAAAACCTTTTTTAGAAAGTAAAACTTGAGGAAACCTTGAGAGATTTGATCTCTCTCGACTCTTGATAGATTGGGGGTTAAATTGATCTATGTTGATTATATATATATATATATATATATATATATATATATATATATATATATATATATATATATATATATATATATATATATATATATATTTTAATGGGTTATGTTACATGAACATTTCCCTCATAGTAAAGCCAAAAACGTTTATAGACACAATTATAATAAAATTGTTTTATATAAACCAATACTTCTTTTAATAATTTTACATTTGTAATAAAAGAAATTAATAAGGGGTTGTCTCATAAATGGATTCAACATGATGAAAAACCTCTCAGACACTAGGATTAAATCTATACATCTAATAATTTTTCCAGAAAACTATTATATTTGTAAATGCGGAAACACAAATATCATAAGCCAAGCATAGTCATGCAGAATTAAAAACAAAGATATTTACGTGGTTCACCCAAGATTTGGGCTACGTCCACCAAGTGAAGGCATCAGTTTTCTTATTATTCAGATCATGGAGATTACATTTTTCCTCTACGGGCATACATCAATTCAATAGCAAGTTACAGAAGAAACTAAACTAACTATTAAATGTGTTCACATCCATATTCTAATTTGGTATCTTAGTTACAACCAACACTCAAAAATAGGAAGAATTTGTTGTCACCGTATAACAATCTCCACCTTGACAACAATTAACTTAATACCTTGCTCCTTCTTTTGTTCATCACCTTTTCTGCAAGCCAAGAGAAGACAAGCACCATTGTAGATTCTCTAAAAGTACTGGTTTTGTAAACATGTATGCGTAGTTCTCTTTTGTATGTACTTTCTCAAGAGAGACTCCACGTTCATCGATGACCTGTCTTACAAAATGGTACTTGATAGGTATAAGTTTTGTTTTACTGTGGTAGGCTGGATTTTAACCAAGTGAATAACACTTTGACTATCACAAAGTAACTTTATTTTGTTCTGCATCCTTCCAAACTCACCAAACAAACCTTTCAACCAAACTGCCTCTTTGCAAGCATGTGAAGAAGCTACATATTTTGCTTCTGTAGTGGATAAAGAAACAATGTTATGTAGCTTTGACATCCAACTAATAACTCCACCTGCAAGAGTAAAGACATACCTTAAAGTCAACCTTCTCTTGTTCAAATCACCTGCAAAATCAGAATCAACATATCCACAGACTAATTCACAACCACTAGTATAAGTGATACAGTAATCACTTGTGCTTCTCAAATACTGAAGCACCCATTTCACTGATGCCCAGTGCTCTTTACCTGGATTTTCCATATACCTACTGACAACCCCAAGTGCATGTGAAATGTCTGGCCCTGTACTAACCATTGCATACATTATATTTCCTACTGCATTATCATATGGTATTCGAGACATATATTCCTTTTCTTCTTTTGTACCAGGACATAAACTTGAAGAAAGCTTAAAATGGGGAGCCAAAGGGACTGAATTGGTTTCACATCATTCATACCAAACCTCAAAATTATATTCTAAACATACTTTTGTTGTGACAACCAAAGCTTACCATTCCTCAGGTCTCTGAATATCTCCATGCCCAAAATCTACCTTGTTGCTCCTAGATATTTCATATCAAACGTCCTATCCATCTGAGCCTTTAACCTATTGATCTCAGTTATTCTTTTGCTTGATAAAAGCATATCGTTGACATACAATACTAAGATAATGAATATGCCATTATTCAATTTCTTAAACTAGACACAATGATCATACTCACTCCTTTTATAATTCTGGCTCACCATGAAAGAGTCAAATTTATTGTACCATTGTATGGGTGACTACCTCAAACCATACAATGATTTCTTGAACTTGCAAACAAATTTCTTGTTGCGATTCTGAACGAACCCTTCAGGTTGTTCCATGTAAATTTCCTCATCCAAATCTCCATGTAAGAAAGAAGTTTTAACATTTAGCTGCTCCAACTCCAAATCAAGTAATTCAACTAAGGCTAACATAATTCGAATTGAAACAGACTTAAGAACTGGTGAAAAAATATCATGAAAATCAATACCTTCTTTCTAAGAATATCCTTTCACAACCAGCCTTTCTTTGTACCTTTCCACCTTATCATCAACACCCTTCCTCATCTTGTAGACCCACTTGCAACCTACTATTTTTCTGTCTCTTGGAAGTTCTACCAGGTCCCATGTGGCATTCTTCTCTAATGCCTTCATTTCATCCTTCATTGTTGTTATAACCCTAAATTGCACCACACATGCTTACCTAGCATCAGGCCAACTCATATCCCTTCATTGCCAAAGAATTTGCTGAGAAACCTCTTTGAAAATCCTTTTGAGTTAAGACACACGCACCCTAACCCACTACTGCACGTGTTGGAACGCTGGCAGGCCTACTACTGCATGCATTGGAACGCTGGCAGGCCTACTACAACCCACGTTTACCTAACAAAGCACAAAAACAGGAAAGTTGCCGAAGGGACAAAAAGCTATGGTTCAGTTAACTGAAACTCCCGGCCATGCATGGCCGAGAGTTTGTCCAAAACCCTAGCTCCTTCTAGCCTATAAAAGAAGGGGTAGGGGTACTATTTGGAGGAGGAAAAATATAGCAAAGAAACTTTGCCCATTTTCTAAATCCATTTGTCCCAACCCTTTAGCCTTTCCTCAAGCCTAAGGAGAATTAACGCAAAGCAGTTGGATGAAAAAGAAGAGGAGGAGCCCAGGTTCAAGATCAAGGAGCGGTGGTCGGTCTCGACTTTGATTGTAAGTTGATTCATTTTGAAAATAATAAAAGAATATTTTTCCCGTCCCAATGCATGAGTTATTCACGATTTGTGCAATTTATGCTTAATTTCTAACCCTTAAGTAGAAAAATAGCATGCATGCGTAGTGTTTTGTCTTGATTGCAGGCTACCTTTGGAAGGAGCAGCGCAAGTAAGCGGGCAAAGCACAATGGAGGATCTACACCAAACATCAGTAAAAAGGTTAGTAGTTCCTTTCCATGAATGTGTCTTGAAAGAGGGGTTTAAGTTTTGGGGTGGTAAGTTAAAAGGTCATTTCTTTAAGGTCAAAATCTGCATGCAAATCTGACCCTAGTTTGCTAGTCCGTAGGGTATTATTTCCCAACAACAGAATTGGCGACTCCAGTAGCGTGTAGGAGTCAAAAAGCTTGAGAGGCAGTCCTCCTATTCCCTGTCAGAATTATACATTCTCAGGGGCCTTTCTGGATCCTGTCTGAGTCTTACTGGTTCAGAGTCTGGTCTCAGTTTGCTTTATTGCGTTTTGTTATTCTTTGCAATTATTTTTCTTTTCTGTAAGAAGAAGCATCCAAGCCTTCAAGGGACCCTGGTTGTCAGTACCAGAGGCCTCTTTCAGGTCTAGGCTACCTATGTTTAGTTTTTTCTTAGAATTCATACATACACGCGGCTTGTGCAAGTGCAGCCCGTGGGTACCCGCGCTCTGTTATAGCTCAGCACGCGTTTGCACGCGTGTTGTTTCAATGATAGTAGCAGGCTTGACTAGTTGCTTTTCAATTAGGGTGGGGCAGTCATCCCCTCCTGTGGTGAGAAGTGTTCCTCTCAGGGGTTTGAGTCTAGGGTGGCACAGTCGGTAGGTTAGGGCCTCTTACCCTTAGCCTGTTTTTTCTTAGTTGATTGTTGATAGAAAAGATAAAAAAAGAAAGATTTTGTTTTATGGTTTTTAGACAAGCATAAGGATCGTTGTTTTCCTAATTGCCATTGAGTGTCATTACTTCGATTCTTTGCGATCTGTGCTCTAAGCTAGAATTTTGTCTTGTTTTCTTGATTTTTTGCTTGTTGGCATTTTCCCTTTGTTGTTTCATTTAGCACTTAAATAAAATAAAATAAAATTAAATTAATTTTCCTCTTTGCTTGAAAATTGTGTTTCTGCATCAATAGCTAGGGAGAAATTTTTTTGTTCATAAGTTTTTGGCAGTACATTTAGCACATAAGTAGCTCATAGTCTAGCGAAATTCCTTTATGTTTGCTGCATGAAATCTTAGAAAAATTGAAAAGAAAAAGAAGTCTTTCTTTGTGAAAAGTTGCTGATTTTTGCATTTTGTAAAAGTTTTTGTTTCCAACATTTCTCATTCGTTTTTGCTTTGAGTCTTTACACATCATCAGTTTCACCTTCATATCCTGTGACGTAAAAAATCCTATAAAAGCAACGCTAATTTAAAATCTATTAGACTTTTTGTTTGTAGGGTTCATACACTAGTTCAGGACTAGGGCCTTGGATTAGGTTGGAGAGGAAACTCTCCAAGGCCACTCAAACTCAAACATTGGAGTCTATGATAGGGAGTGTAGAAGTTCAGTTACGTGGAAGTTATCCGGGACCCCCCTCTAACATAGGGGCTAAACACGAGGTCTCATAAGGAAAGGTAGTGGAGATAACCCTTCCAAAGCCGGACCAAGTGTAGTGGAGAACACATATTGAGGATTTGTTGAGGGATTCCGGCGTTTGAATTTGCCACGGGGCTTCGTGGGTCTCGAATATGTTCAAGGTCCTCAGTTGTCTTCTGGACCATTTTCTCTCGATACCCTTGACAGGTTTCGGGCTTGATACCCTGCTCATTGTGGTCTACCCGACTATCGACTGTACCCGCCTGGTGACTATTCGCGTGCTGGCAAACTAGTTGCCAATATTTTTAGGGACATACACAGGTGACTGCGGGGGTATACCGCGGTACCTAGGGCAGACATCGGTCCATGCTTTGCAGATTATACCCACAGGATGATTCCGTATTCGAGTTTCACTTGCACCGGTAAGTTGCTCTAGTGTTGGTTGTTGTAACTGTTCT
This sequence comes from Picea engelmannii, assembly GCA_009831015.1. Taxonomy (NCBI): domain Eukaryota; kingdom Viridiplantae; phylum Streptophyta; class Pinopsida; order Pinales; family Pinaceae; genus Picea; species Picea engelmannii. The sequence continues at coordinate 196,804 of ML777351.1, forward strand.
TCCAACTAGTTTAGTGTTTGCTTGATTTATCTCTTAGGGGCTTATTTTTTTAGTGTGTGTTACTGTTTGCACGTGTAGAATACCTTAGCGTGTCTTGGATATTCTCACATGGTGGAGGATCCCGAGCTCTACCGGTCACGAAGGCTTCAGGGCCTGCCACCGGTTATACTGGAGCCACCCCCGCCACCATTGAGGCGGAAGCTAGACCAACGAGGGTCTTTCGAAGCAACCGGGTTACAAACCATTGAGCCCGAACAACTCCCGGAGGAATCAACCACCAATCTTGGCTCGGTTGAAACCCCAACGACTGATACTTGTCCATCGGTTAGTGTACCAATCATATTTTACGAACGCCTGTCAGTGCCTCACATAGCTATGGCAACAAACGCTATTACTTCCTCTGGGAATTCTTCTATTCCCATCACTGTTGTCACCACAGGAGAAGAATCTCCTAACTTGTCGTCATCGGTCTGAGCCACTACGGTCTCGGCCGCAACTATGTCGCATAGTGGACCGTCCCCATCTATCGTGGCGGCCACACCTCCCTTCACACCTAGTGCGACAGGCCCTCCGTTCTCATACGGTATGCCTAGTTCGGGCATGAGTCCTGCACTCACTTACTCCACTTTACAGACTTTGGGTCCAGGGGCAGGGAGCTCTAACGCTCCTTTGCAAGGTCAACTTGGGGGCATTCCTGTCCCTTTTAATGCTTTTCCTTACGCTGGAGGTCATATATCTCCTTTGTCCCCTTCGTTTGGTGGTCTGCATCAGCAGTCCACCGGGCAACCTGCACACACAAGTTCATTTGGAGTCGGGAGTCAAGGAACACCTGCGCAAAATCTGTCGGTAGGTTCATCACCGTTTGTTTGGAACGAGACGTTTGGTAACAACACTTTCGCATCCACTACTTTCCCATCTGGGAGCACTCCCATTTTTGGACAGTCTACTCCGGTGGAGGGTACTATTCCTGCACCAGGGGCACATATACCAGAACCTTGGAACTCAGAACAAGGATCCATTCCTTCCTTTGGAATTTCATTCTGGGGTAATTCTTTCCACAGTCAATGGAACCTTGGACAGACTTCTACGCCTCTCCCAGCAGGACCAGCATGGGGTAATCCTTCCCAAAGCCCGTCACACACGATGAATGCCCAACATCCTATGTCCTTCATGGGGAATCAGCCAATGATGTCTCCACAGATGAAAAATCATTATGCTGGTCAGGGCCATGGTTTCTACCAGAATCTGAGCCAGCAGCCAAACTTTTCCTGGCAACCTAGTGCCAGTCAAACTCCAGGACCCTTTTTCTCAATCTATCAGCAGCAACCCAAACTACCATTCCTAGCGATGTTACACTTGCCAGATTTGACAAGGTTGTTAAATGATCCTATCTGTCACGATCCACGTTGGCCTCCTATGCCAACAAAGTTGCCTTCGGACATTACAAAGTTCGAGGCCAAGCCTAACGAAAATCCAAGTGATCACGTGACTACTTTCCATCTTTGGTGTTCATCTAACTCATTGAAAGATGACTCCATCCAGTTGCGATTGTTTCAACGCACTCTTATCGGGAGTGTCGTGAAATGGTACATAGAGCTTGATCGTTCACGATACTCTTCTTTTGGCGAACTGGCGATGGCCTTCCTTAACCATTTCCAGTTACCTGTGAGATATGACGCTAGAACAGAGTTGCTAGCCAATTTCAAACAGATGACAGCAAACCATATCTCTAATCATATCCGAGAGTGGAAACACTGAAAGAGTCTAATCAAAGTACCAGTCCCACCAACATTCCTGCTAGAGTGGTTCCTTAAGTCTTTAGCCCCACAGTTATCCAAAGATGTTGCGACTTCAGGATTTTTCTCCGAAGAAGATGCCATCATGAGAGCTCAACAATTTGAGCTTATCTATTCTCAATCTGGTTTATTATACAACATCCTGCTGGATGCTCCACGATCAATACTGGATAAAACTAGAAAAAGAGATGGACCACATGCCAATGGTATTGTTGGTTCAGCACAAACCAAGCTCGCTGAGCAATTGACAAAACAATTGCAACAGTTATCTATCCAACACTCAGCGGCCAGCCAGACTACTGCTTTGGCTGCTCCTCCTACTCAAACGTCGGAAGTACACTCCTTGCAGATGACTAACCCGAAGGCCAACCAGCAGCCTGAAGGGAAGAAAAAACAACGAAAAAAGGGTAAGGGGGAGAAAAAACCCACTGATAATGTTGGTGAGGGCACCATGGAAAAACGGAAGGCGAGGTATCTATGCAACTTGTGTGCGGAAGACCAACCGACCCATCTGTGTCCTCGACTTGCAGAGGCCCAGAAGTTTGTCACACAGCAACATCAGGCAGTGTTGACTAATCCCTTTCAACATGGGCAAAATTTAACTCAAGCCTCTACAAGTGTCAAAGGGGGAAGCCAGGCAACCTGCCCTCCTCCAAACAATTCCTCATCCGCGAACGTATATATGGTTAGGGGTGATTCTTTAATAACGACTAGAGCGCACGACTATAGTAAACTAAGCACCTTTGAGAAGGGAAAAGAAGCTGAAATCCCATCTCTTCCTCTACAGATCGAGAAGATGTTGGGAGAAATGATGACACGCATTCCAAAGGATGAATTTAAGAAAGCTTCTCATAACCCAAACGCACGGGCCGCCCAGAATTACTCTGTGGTGGAAGATTTATCACAAACCCCTTGTGCAATGTCCACTTTGGAGGTCCTCCAAAGCTTCCCTGCTTAGAGGAAAGCCTTTTTGGCTGCTTTAGGCTCTACTGAGACTTGTAACCCAGGTACCATCATGTTAGATATGACTGACTTGAAACCTCGTCTGCCTTACCACGTCGGGTTTCAGATAGTAGTGGCTCATCCCACGAAAACTTTTACACGCAATATATTTCGCACGGTGGTCGACGAGGTTGCCTCAACATGCATTATGTCGTTAGCATGTTGGAAGGCCATTGGCCAGCCCACTTTGTCTCCATCACCTACTCTCCTCACTACATTCGATGGTCATTCTTTCCGACCACATGGCATCATTCCTTCTTTCCCCATGCAGTTAGGCGGGAAGACCGTGTGCATTGAAGTAGAGGTAGTCGATGCTCCCCTCGACTATAACCTCTTGTTAGGTTGGAGTTGGACTTATGCTATGCAAGTTGTGGTTGCTACTATTTTCCGAGTCTTGTTATTTCCACATGAAGGCCGGATAGTGACCATCAATCAATTGTCCTTCTCTAGACCTGACCCAGCTTTGGGGGTGTTATCACTCCAAGAAACCCTCTATGGTTGCAGACTAGAGGTGCTTGGTAACTTAAGAAATTAATGTTTTTGTATTTTGTAGATTTGGATCAATGGGATAACTCAATATAGTTTATGGCATTCAAACATGAAAATGATAAACAAATGGACAGTGCTCTCAATAATTGATTAATCAGCAGATAGCTTTAAAGTGGGTGGAGAATGAATTGTAACTAAACCAATGCAAGGCAGGGTCTAAGAGACAATGAAGAAACCATTTATCAAGCTATGAGCCAAACAATGAGATAACAGTCATTCAAGGCTAGACAACTCAGATAAAAGTACAGAAAGAAAAGATGGAGAACTGACAATCAAAAATGAGAGAAACCTGTGATCTGTATTAGCATAAAAGTTTTGAATACAATAGCTAATCTTCTATCCAAAATCGAACCCTTGTTTGATATCAGAACAAGCATTTATAGCCTTTACAAAATGGTTACACAGATCCTAAAAACATGGATCTGTCCTTTAATAAAAACAATTCTATTCTACTTAAACATCTATGAAAATAAAGTTTTCAATAACAGAACTGAGTGTTCGAATTGTCTTCAGCATACAAAAATCATCATTTGCTTCCTCCAGCTTCCAGCATCTGCGATGTAGTGAGGCAGTGTGACACCTGTGCGTGACTGTTCCATTTCCCCAATATTTATGGCTAAATTTTAGGATATGGTGTTGAAAGCGTATCCAAAATTCCTCGAATACCTGAGTTAGAACCTTTCTGCATGCAATTTAATGATCCATTGATGTGTTGTCATGTCTTCAAAATAAGTTGGAAACAAACTGTTGCGATATTGTCCTCAAAATCTGGTTGCAGATCTTTCAACAGCGCGACCGTTTGAAACTTTCACGGGTTAGCTGTTGAAATCTATCACTTTCAACAGCTAACGGGTAACAAAATAATAGCGTGGTGCTGTTGAAAGTCCCGACATGCACAAAAAGAGCTTTTTGCCTTCAAAATTTATTTTAAACTGAAATCAATTGACATCTGACCTTTCACCTTGCATACTGACCGCCACCTGAGCAAGAACTTGCAGGTCTGGATGAGACCTTTGTTTTAGCTTTTGTTTCAATCCTCTGATTCGCCTTTTGAGATGTCGGACAAGCAATTTTAGTCTGCTGCAGTTGTTGATGAGCGTTTCCTTCTTCCTTTTTTATTTAACGCTCTCCTTGGCCAACTTTTCGAATGCTGCATTCGTTTGGGCAAAGTTGTCAGACAACCTTTTATATCTGTCTTTAATTACACGCTCCAGAACTTCCTGTTGAGCAATTACCTCCTTGAGGTGTTTGATTCTCTAAGCTTTATTCGGCCTAGGTTTCTTTGACGATTCTCCTTGCTCTGTTTGACTCACTGTTTCAAAGTTTTGAGAACATTCTGCAGATTGTTCAGAGCCCTTGATGAAAGGGCACTGATCATCCTGTTCAGACTCTGAATCTGAGTAGGGTAAATTGAGAATGTTTTTCCCTGTACTCTGTGCTGTAGGGTGTCCTGAGTCCTGCTGAATAGTCGGCTCTGTAGTCTGTTCGAAATTCACTTTCCTTTTCAAACTGTGAGACTTTACTCCTGATACTTTGTCCTCTGAAGGTGCTGGTATGGCCTTTCTTCTCCTTATGCTGCTCTGAGGAGAGACTTTCTTCCTTGATCCTGCCATCTGTTCAATTGCGGTTTGATTTCGAGTCTCGAAACCTTCCCAGAATAGGAAGTGTTCCCAACTTCTCCCCTGCTGCTTTAATTCTTGTAGAATGATGAGTTTTATGAGTCCCAGATGACAGAGAGTCGACTTAATGCTCGAAGGTCGAGTTCTAATTCTATTGCAGACTTTAATCAAACTGTGGTATAAAAAGTAAGGTAAATTGCTTGGAGTTTTGCCTGAAAAATGATCCATCAATTTGAAGTGATACATCATCAGCTTATCGTATCTACCTTCAGATGTAATATATAACTGAATACCTTTGAATAAATGCTACCAGTCTTCGTCCAGGTATGAAATTAGCATCCCTTTACTCCAGGCTTTATGCTTGTATCCATCCTTCAAATAAAACTTAAAATCCTGATTTTTTAGAGCCGTGGTTTTGAACCATTTTTGACCAGTCATCGGTAACCCTGTAGCTTCTGCAATAAACTTCTCGTCCACCTTGATTTCCACAGAACCCACCCGAGCTCTGTTGCCATCAAATGACATTGCGAAAGCCTCAGCTGTGGCTTGATGGCACCCACTTTGCAACCTGTTCACGAATTCCATGCAACCTGCGTTTGAAAAATATCTTCGAACCTCGGGATGTGATTCCAGAAAAGACAGATCGCTGAGTTCTCATTTTAACAAGAGGCCACCACATTTTTTTACCATTTTGCAGCTCTGTCACTCGGCCACTGTGATTTCTTGTAACCTCTTTGGTCGAACCCTTGTTCTGTGCTGCTGAAAGCAGTCTCGGCTTCGACTCCGTGCTGGGTGAATGCAAACTTTGAGTGTAATTTGGAAACAATCTTGTGATATGCCGATTCTATCTGATTTGATGGTGTCGGGCCTTCTGATCTTCTTCTGTACCTGCGTCGCCGAATGCAAATTTGTCATTTCGGGTGTGATGATAGCTGCGCGTGGGTTCTGGAAAGATTTTGGATCACTGTCATATCCTAGTACACAAGCTTGAACTTCCATGATTGCCCGCTTACACCAGCGCATGTCTCGGATCTTGTTGTGACGTGGGGGTGATCACCCCATCATTTCGTGCATGTGTGGATAATGAGCACGAGATTCGTGCTTCATGTAACTATGGTATTTGGAGAACATTCCTGCTATCGCGCTCGCTTGCTGCTTTCATCAGCACGCGAACTCTCCGGAAACCCCTGTTAGCTGCGGAAAGTGAATACTTTCCACAACGCACCGTTTGATAGGAAACTCACCTTTGCTGCGGAAAGTAAAACAACATACCACGTCATTTGAAAAACGTTCCTTAGCGCGGAAATAAGTACTTTCCACAGCGCGCCACGTGCGAGCAGTCTGTCAAACCTTTCGCGCTTTGTCACTTTCCACAGCGCTTTGAACTGATGAAACGACGTCCTTAGTTGTTGAAATCTATTGCTTTCCACAGCGCACAATGAACCTTTTGAAAAGACTTTAGCTGTGGAAAGTGAAAATTACATTTTTGAAGGAAAAGACTTTATGGATCGATTATTTCCTAAGACACACCAAAGACAAAAAATTTCTCAGCTGTTAAAAACTCAAAAATGACTTGAAGACACTAACTAAAGCTATGGTATCAACCCAAAACTCGGCCGAAAGGACGGTTTCATTTTGGGAGTTAACATTTGGCTCCAACTGGGATGGGCATCTCCCTG